>SKCR01027530.1:0-246935 GCA_019454045.1 Zanthoxylum bungeanum
TTTCAATTATATAACCATTATACAAAAGAAAGATTCAACTATTAAACATTTCAAGATTTGTATACTCTACTTGTACATATCATAAATGTAACTGTAGAAACTAATAGAACCTTGATTAAATGGATGAATAGGTGTTTCTGGAGTATATCCCCAAGAGTATTGAAACTAATTCGGTAACACTCAATATCAAGGGAATCAAATCGTATAAGATTCGATTTCTCCCACTAACCAATTTCATTACTATGGAATCATAGAAGAATCATATTCATTCAACAACCTTAGAACTAATTGCTATATATTCATATGTTTGATCATATCAAACATCTTTGAATAATTCAAAGACTCACGATGAATTTTAAAGATATAGTTTTCAAAACTTCAGATCGAATATCTTGGAACCAGGTAAAATATTTTATCCATGTTTCATCAGAAACACGTAACTAAGTCACGACGATTCATTGACTAAGTTTTGAAGTAAAGAAAACTACCTTAAGCAATTTACAACTCATTAAAGTATATACATCCAATTTATTAGTTTGATAAAATATCATAAACAATTGTTCTAAGTTATTTACTTAACCGAATATTTTTATTAATGTTTATCTATTCGTCAATTGCATTACTAGTATTAAAATATGTAATAATTATTTACAAAGAACAAGTAACTGTCCAATAGTCGTAAGTTCTGATATCAAATATCAAAAAAATCATTCAACAATATGTTAAATAACTAGACGGGAGATCTGGTATCCAATACCTATAGTTATCGTATTATGGAAATCGATATTCTCTACACAACTATACACATCTTTTTTTTAGCTTTATTATTTACCTTCAACATTTGCAAATAATTGAAAAGAAAATAGTGTCGGACACGTGACCTCTAAATGTCACTAAAGCCAAGAAACGTCATTATCTGAGAAACAAATACGTAATAGGGTTTTCTTAATGCCAGTGAAGAATCTCAAGACGTGAACTAATTCATGTCAATCTTTACTGCATAAGAAACTATTCTCTCTAAAGGATCATATCATAGTCTATTCTAATCTATAACCTAATCTAGAAATGAGCAACCATAAGTGAAGTCAGAAAACATATATAAAATATGCATGCAGTGGATAAAAGTTTAATTCTATCGAAATAATAGAATAAGGAAAAAACATAAGTGATAATTTTCATAATATTACACATTGCATAAGTTATGGATTTTTAACCTAGCACTGCCTCCCACTACTTTACGTAATACCGTAATCCCCAACGAAAAATGAGAATTCAATAATTAGATCGAATTGCATAATGGGAAGTCGACCCCATGAATATATTTTGACTCACAACTTAGGCACATTCTTGCCTACGTATATTCACGGGTAGACAGCTCATTGTCAATCACACTCACTGTGACTCCTAATTTTGTCCTGACTGTTTCTCGTTGTGACAGCTTTGGCACGTTCACATGAGGCATATCAAGGTTTCATTTGTCAATGACAAACTCAAGCTTCCGATGTAGTCCTGACAACTTTGGCACATTCAGGATTTCCTCTTTCACTTGAATTTTTCTCTTATCATATAAGTTCTATCGGCGCAAATGAACTACCTTCAGCCATATCTGCATAGCTTTGGCACGCTACAACTATAGCATCATGAAAACATTCATATCCATATTGACAAGGCGGATGAAGAAATAAGTATTCCTAATACTAGTCACTTTATAAAACCATATTTAACGGAGATTTTCTAAAAGATGTAATTCACTTATTTTTAATAAAATTAAATAAATACATGCATTTAAAAGGTAAAGGTTAATTAAATTTCAAATTTAAAGAGCTAATCATATCATGGGTTCAAAATCAGACTCTCTCTGATACCATTTTGTTGGGTTTTATCAAGGCGGCGCAGCGAAAGAAGCGCGGTTCGGGTGAAATCATAGTTTAAGATTTTAAACTTACGAATAAATTATTCAATATCCAATATTAATAATTCCTTCATATTTCACCTAAACACATTTATTCGATATCAAATAACGACATAAATAATATAGAAATACAGCGAAAATTTTAAGAAAATGTTTTTCCATAAAATAGCATAAAAAGCGTTTCCGACTGAACCGATCGACCAATGCATATTGGGGCTACCCATGTCAGCCCCAAAAATATTTGGACAATTTGTGGGCTTCCTGAATAGTGACCAACTCACTGTTTGGGCAGCCATTACCCGGTAACGCCATTTTTTCACTATTTTCGCGTATTTTCACTCCGAAACAATTTCCGGTAATTATTTTTCTTGGGAAATTAAAATAAACTAATTTATTTTAATTCTAAAATACTCAAAAATAGATTTTTATCCCAAAATTCAGATTTTTTTCATAATTTCCATGAGACCCCAATAGTTTACATTTTGATCATTTTAGTCTTAATTTGTCAAATATAGATTTAATTGATTTTAAATCACTACTAAAATGATTTATACATATCATATACATAAAAATACAGCTCACAACAAAAATTCCATAAAAATCCAAAATTACCGAGAGGTCCTAACATTTTTCAGATTTTCTATTTTAGTCCAAATTTGTTCAAAACAAGAATAGATGATATCCTATCAACACCAAATTAAATATACATCATATATACATCATTATACAACACATATATGAAAAGTCTCAATTTTGACTTAGGTTAAGAACTCTAATTTCTCAAATTAGTCAAATTAACAAAATTAACCAGAATTAACTAAATTCAACACTTTAATTTAATCTCTACAATACCAAACAAGTCTCACCACTTTGGAAAAACTCAAGAACAATTCTAGGTCATCAATGAGTGGCCTAACAACTCTAGAATGGCAACAAGATCATCAAATGATCAAAGTGTGGTTATACACCATTTATAAGCATACTTTGTTAAACACGCATGCATACATATTTTATTCATGCTTCCAACCATCATAACACAAACACAATGTTGGAAAATTATGACCCATAGCATCACTATTTTTAAAAGACATTGTGGTTTTTTTGTAACGACCGGTAGTTCTTACTACTGCCTACTGTAATATCGTCACGTATGAAGCGAAGACATGTAAAATAAACTATGATGGGACCCCAGTATATCTATAAAAAGAATTTGGAGATGAACGGTAGACTTCTCGAAGTCCCGGGACGGAACTGTATCGTATTTATTTTTGACTACCCATAGTATTTTGGGCATAAATTTTCCACACGATCTCCGATTTTTATGAATTATATATCGTTGAAAATCTTAGACCGAGGCCTACAACTTCCGCGTTAAATATTTTTCCAAATTCGGACCATTAACTATTTTTCCAAATTCGGACCATAATTATGTCAAAAACGCGAGTGAAAATTTGGATGAATAGTGATTTCGGATCCAAATGACAAAAACACTAAATTTCTCCATTTCTCTAGATATTTCTACACCCTTCTTTGTATCAATTAGGTCCTACTATAAAAAGGACCCTATTCACTATTACCAAATATGAAGGAAACGAAATTGGGAGAATGAGGAGAGAAGGAAGCCGAAAGAAAAAGAGAAGAGAAGAAGAAAATAAAAAGAAGAAGAATGAGAGAAAGAAAGACGAAATAGCAAGGATAAAGCAAATAAGAAAGCTAGTGGTGAGTTTCCTTTCTCTTATATCTCCTTATTTTTCAGTTTTAAGCTTGGAATAATGAATGTCTCAAAATCCACCATGAATCCTCGATATCTAAGTTGTGCATTTTGACTTCAATGGAGAAGAAAGCATGCATATCTAAGCATTTGATGATAGTCTTAAGCATGAGTTATAGTCTTTCTGCAAAATGCCTAAATCTATTTCCTTATTAAGGGTTGGCCGAATATGTTAAGGTTCTTAGGGGGAGTATTTTTACTTCTTTGATGATAATTGATGATGGAGCATGTGTTTGATGAGATTTTGATATGAGTTTGTGTTGGTTTTGAATTGAGAAGTTCAAGTTCCATTTTTCTTGTAATGGCCAAGTAGTACCTTATATGTAGGCGTTGACTTCTAGTAGGTTTTAAGAATTTGATGATGTTAGTATTTGATTGTTATGTAAAATGAGGTAGAATTACCTAAGGGTATAAGAACGAGAGAATTTAGGCATGTCGCACACCAAGTGTTCGAGATAATGTCACACTTAATTTAATTAAAGAAAATAAGCACAATTCTTATGTTGGAGAGAGTTTTTAAGATAATGAAAACTCTGATGAGGGTTTCCGGATTAAATGCACTAAATGAGATGGCTAGATAAGGAAGTTAGAGAGTGAAGTCAATTCTGTCTTATTTCGGACAGGCTGTGCTTGGAAGTTTATAACTTGAGTTTTATAAGTCCGATTGATGAAATGTAAAATTCCGGGTAAACTAGATACATAGAGAAGTAACATATCCAAATTTCAGAATTTTTAGACTTAAGATGAGACCGGATCGAATTTTTGAAGTCAGGCTATCTGCTGACCCTGTGTGCAGTTTTTCCAATCGCGCGACCCCCGAACATCAGTCCATAACTTGAGTTCTAGGAATCAAAACTGCAATCCATAACATCCAACATAAAATAGACACATAAGGAAATCACATACTCAAAAATCAGATTTTTTAGACTTAAAATGAAATTGCAGAAAAATTCAGAAGTTGGAGTTAGAGCAGTGGCAAACTGGTCCAGTTCTCTGCTGCGTAAGGTGAGGAAAGTGCCTTATATCTTGAGTCTTAGGAGTCCAAATCGAGATCCGTAAAAAAATGGCATAAAGTAGACTCATATAGGAGTATTCTATAAACATTTCAGCTCCAGAACTGATCCCCTCTATTTATACCGAATTGTCAAAGTCAGGTCACTGTCAGTGACTCTTCTATTTTTGATGTAGGAGTTGTAGACGCGTAAAATGATTTGCGTAACCATGAAATAAACCTCGTAAAAATTCTATAGGGTGCTATAAGGTGTTAGAAACACAGCGGGGGTGATAACCCATGCATTGCACGTTTATTTTTATCTATGGGAATATTCTCGTTGTAGTAGCTAACAAATTTATTCTTATTCATATATATAGATCGGCATCAAGATTCTCAGGGACCTTTCACCCCGTGAAGGGATTCATCTCAGCCGTATACAGTGAGTGGACACTTTATCTTTTGCTTGATTTCTTTATTTTTTAGATTTAAATACCAGACTTACTTTTCAGCAATTAGGGCGTTAGCCAAGTTTGTTTTTATATCATATATGATTTAGCATGTTTTGAGAAGTTTTATGGAAAACAGATGTTTCAGTTTGAGTTTTATGTTTTTCAGAAAATGTTTTATGGTTTTTCGGGGCATGAGGTAAAAACTCACCCCAGTATGTAACTTGAGATACAGATGGAATTGACGGATACAAAGAGCATGTGCACATGTTAAGGACTGGGGGGACGCCCCTAGATCCTCAGCGCTCGGATGGTATATTCCTGGGCGGAGATGCGCCTACGGGCGGAGATGCGCCTTGGGCCGGAGATGCGCCTACGGACGGAAATTCTGTTTTCGGAAAAAAGGATTTTCAATTTTCAGAAAAAGGATTTTCAGTTTTCAGAAAAATGATTTTCAGTTTTCAGAAAAGAGTTTTAGAAAAGAATTTAGAAAGACGGATTTAGAGTAAAGTACAAGAAAGAGTTTTCAGTTTTCAGATTCTTAGTAAACAGTTTTCAGAAACCACTGTTTTAAAGGCAGTTTTCAAAAATATGAAGTTTTGGAATACAAAGATTTCATATAGAGATGTTTTGAAAATATGGTTTTAAAGCTAAAAGATTTTTATATCATTTTTAAGTCACTGTCCACTCACTTAGATCTTATAGCGATCTAACCCCCCCTCCAGTCTTTATGTTTTGTAGGAATTTCTAGGGGGATGACCTCGGGAGGACGGATACTGATGCAGTCACCAGGGATGAAGTCCACTAACATTGAGTCATATAGTATAAGAGTCCAGTCAGTGTCAAGTAGAAGTTTCTGTATGCATTAGTAGAGTATGAGAAATCAAAAACATATGTTAATTTGTGTAAAGTAAAGTATTTTGTATTCATAGATATGAGAAATAAATGCATTTCAAATTGAGTATGGTTTATATACATGACATTGCATTTGAACAGATTAGAATACAGTCAGAGAGTCATAGGCTTATGGGGTTAGTGTAGCTATCCCCTGCCGGTAACATCTCCCAGATCATGGATGTTACATTTGTGTACAAATTAACTATGTGACAAAGGAAATTGCTATTTTATCATTTTGTAATTAGATTACTTGAATATATATAAATTATAAAAGTCCTTATGATTAGTTCCGGATTAATAAGATATGAGACGCTATCAATCCACAAACGGTTTAATCATTAAATATCTCTAGTTCTAGTATTATCGAGACTAGACATCGATAATACATAATAGACTAGTATTGCACTTGTGCACATTATGGAAGCTTAACGGCATACTTCTCATATATTTAAGTATTGGATACTTATGAAAGTGCGATAGGAGGTTATGTTTACCGATGGTACGGGAACAGCTTTGCTCTGGATAGACCCATCGGAATCTCATTGGTAGTATGACTATGTGTCTATGGGAATCCGAATCAGGGTAGGTGTATTTGGTCTTAACATGAGACTTGCATCGCTAATACTTGCGACAATCAGTACGCTTTGGTTTTGGTCGTTCGAGGCTTTAACAGGTTCTGTGTACGCCTCTTCTGGGTTTACTGAGAATCGTACTGTATTGGGTGTGATGTCAAGATGGAAGTATCACTTCAGTCATATGGAAATGATTATCACGCAGAGATACAGAAATGGTACTCTTAAATGTTGCAGCTATCGGGATAATATGACAAGGTCATGATTATCTGATTAAAAATACTAGTTGCTAGTGATCCGATATATGCTTCGTACGGGGCAGACATAATTACAGCCCCAGGCCTAACATATGACATCCGATACTGGATTGTAATACGTAATACCTAGTATACTATGCTTGATAAAGATTATGTATTCCTTAAAAGAATATTTCTAGAGAATTGGGTAGGCACGATGCCTTGCTAAAATCCAACCATGTCTTGTAAATCGGTAAGAACGTGGTACTAGGTACGCACATGTTCGAATAGTCCGACGACCGGATTTACTGTAAATATATCCAGGGCTCTCATGGGTCGCTTCCCAAAGATTCACAGATGACAATTGACTCGAACAGAATTAATCTGGGATTGATTATGAGAGAGAGAAATTTAATCTGGGATTAATTACGGTAAGAATTTATCTGGGATAAAATTCGATTAGAAGAGAGAGAACGATTAATTTGGAATTAATCGATTAAATAATATATTGGATATATTAATTGAAATTAGATTTCAAATCGGAATTAAAATTGGATTTTAATTCAGGCGAATGAATTAATTTAGAATTAATTCGCAAGCGACTTTCGTAATAATTTTGTAAGGCATTATTATTTAATTAAATTGGATTTAATTACGTCGGGACAGAAAATTCGTTTAATCAGATTAAATGAACCCGACCCTGTAGTGTGTTATGCAAGCCCACTTGAATTTTGAATTTATAGTGGGGCCCACCAACATACATCATTAGTCACCTATTTGGTGATAGAAGTTGTTGGTGGATTTTGGTGGAAACTTTTAAAACACATTTGCCTTTTGTAAGACTGTTGGGGTTGGTGCTCAGAGCGCCAATTCCCGGTTGTATTTCTGTTGAATACTTCTGTAAAACATTATTATTATGAATAATATATGCAGTTTCTATAATATAATCTATCTTTCTATATGGTAAAGACATAATGACCCGAGAATGATTAGTCATGATACAGTTGCAAAAGCGTCGCAACGGACATTGAGAAGTATCATGACGTTGTCATTCTCAGACAGTTCCTGGTCAAGGTTTACACTACTTGGTCAGTACAGTAAACCCGTTGAGACCGGTACATGTCGTATACTGGAATATATGATTCCAATGGTTTCTCAATGAACCATTAGTCTTGGAGACTAGTATAGACGTGTAGGTGTTTATAGCGGATAAACACTGAACGACTCACCGAAGATTCTTAATGGATGGTACACCAGCGTCAATAAGAATCTTCTTGGGTTGAGTAGCACTTGTGATTCTTAGACTTGAGATGCCACTGTGGGCACATGAGACATCTTCTACACTTAGACGGCAGTCACGTCACCGACTATTTAGATCAGACCTCCGCTTGTTCGTTGGGTGTAGACAGATCCTCAGGGTGTCCTATGTGTATCAAGATAGGATCCTTCAGTTCTGTGTATCAGAGCATAGGTAGTTCATATGATTAGCAATCAGATAAAACCATGGGCCCGTGGTAAAGTTTAGAAGCTAGTTCTAAACATTCTTTTGAGATTGCTAATAGAATAGTCGACTGGATAATCCCGATAGAGATTTGACGTCTACATCTATATCTCTGGGATTTATCCGGATACCTGTGACAGAGGAATTATACATTTGCCATGACCTCGACCTGTATGGTTCAGCGAGATTATCCGTGATCGTCATAATCTACGGGTGGATAGATTATGGACACGAAATTAGATTTCGTGACGGATATACCTGAATCTAGAGAGTCTCAATAATGAAACATACTCGTAGAGCACTAGAGCAACATTAATAAATAATATTGATTATTTATAAAGTCGTTTAAAGGTTAAACGCAAGATACGTGCTAAAAGGACTAGATAGTCATTTGCCTAATTATTGTGTATTTACATTTAATACTTGATTAATTTAAATACACATTAATTAATAGTCAAAATGAGTTATTTGACTTATATCCTAAATGAATATATGTTTTTAATATTTAATGTAAATATTATACATATATTTAATATATTTGTATTTGATTAATTAATTAATTATTTAATTGTTAAATGATTAAATTAATTAAAATATAAATATCTTACATTAGGATATATTAAGTAAATGATGTTAGTTGCTTTTGTTGAATTAAATAAATATCTAATAAAGTTGTATTAAGATATTTATGCAAGTTGATAACATTAATTTGAAATGAAATTGAAATTACTTATCTTGTATTTGGCTTGGCAAATTCGGCCAAGGCTAAAAATAAAGCAAGTATATATTGTTTTCATTTCATTTTCATTTAGTAACCTAATACACTTTAAAAAAAAAGAAACTCCATTGAAGAGACTTAAAGGAAGCTTGAGAAAGAAAGAAAGATCAAAGAAAATCTTGATTTTAGTAAGTTTTTTCCAACTTGCTATTAGTAAGGAAATTGTTCCTTAGGATCTAGGCTTTAATATATGATATCCTTAGGTTATTTCTTTCTTTGTTCCTTGTGGTTTTTGTTGATGGAAGTTTTGATGGAGGTGTAAAGCATGTGTGATGAAGGAAGTGTATGACTATTGTAGTAATAAGCTTTCTTTTAAGGTTTTGGAAACCATGTTGCTAATCTAGAGTTATTGACCCACTCTTAAATGACCTAGATTTGATCTTGAGTTGTTTCATTGTGTTGAGACTTGGATTGTATGGAAGAATGATGATTGAAGTAATTGATTTAATGTATTTGGTCTAATTTGTCCAATTTGTGGAAATTGAAAAATTAGGGTTCATGACTAATTCCAAATTTGGAGCTTTTCATATATGTTGTGTATTTGTGTGTGTATATGATGCATATAAAGTTTCATGTTCATTGGATTACATCTTGATGTGTTTTGAAGCATGAAATGACAAAGTGCACCAAATGGCACCATTGTGGTGCTCTCGGCCTTGGTGAGTAATTTTGGGGATTTTGGTTGTTTTGGTTTTTTGATGTTTTAAACATGCTAAGTTCATCTTAGAAATGATTTAGAATCATTCAAAATTGATTAGATCAATTTCGGACTAAAATGGACAAAATACCAAAGTAAGGGTAATTTGGTAAATTCACTTAAATATGATTTATTGAATTTTATTTCATAATTTGATTATTGAAATATTAAATAAATATGTTTATTTAATTAATCCGAGAAAAATTTTTGAAATCTGAAAATCGGATTGTCACCGCTTCCGCTGCGTTACCGGATTCACCCCTAAAAACCCCTACAAAATGGTATCAGAGCGAGTCTGATTCTAGGCCACCTAAAATGATTAGCCTTCATTCAATCAATGTTTAATCATGTTTTCTTGACTTTATGCATGCTTATTAGGATCTAAATTGGTTAGATTTAGGGTGTATGACACTTAGCGGAAAATCCCTAATTAATAAGGTTTGAATGTAATTATGTATTTGATGCATGTTATATGGTCCGTCTTGTCAATACGATTTATGAATACTTCTTTGTGACTACATCCGAGACCGTGCCTCTGCTGTGAGGATGTAGCCGATAAAGATTTATTTATACCGGATGTATATCAGATACTAGGTAAATTCAAGTAAAAGAAATGATCAAAGATGCAAACGTGCATGAAATGTGACGAAAAGAAGTCTGTGCACTGTATGTGCGTTCGTGTAGCGCTTGAAAATGCGTTCGAATGGTAAACGGAAGGTTCGCGTTCGTATAGCGTTCAGAAACGCGTTCGAACGGAATAAGACCTGATGCATGGTAAAGCAGAATACGTGCGCGTTCGAGTAGCGTTCGTAAACGCATTCGAACGGAATGAGGTAGAATGCTTACGTTCGTGTAGCATTCGTAAACGCGTTCGAATGGAATGAGGCAGAATGCATACGTTCGTGTTGCATTTGGAAACGTGTTCGAACGGTAAATAGAAGGTTCGCATTCGCATAGCGTTTGGAAACGCGTTCGAATGAGATTGCTATAATGGTATCTGAAATGACACAAACACATACATGGATAAACAAACACACGATGTAGGACCTCGTATGCCCGACTGAACATATTTCCCATTCAATCGAGTGTGCTTTGACCGGCGCGGCAAAACGTCGTGGCAAAGGTAGCCCTTAGGCTTTTCATCCCTCAAGGTGGATGACCTTTAATCCAACTTCATTTGCCCTTGCGCATTACACTATAATGCATGATTTAACAAGGAGATGGCATACAGAAAACAAATAACGAAATAATAAAAGGCGCGGCGAAATGTCATGGTAAAGGTAGCCTTTTAGGCTTTTCTTCCCTCAAGTAGAGAACCTTTAGACCAACATAAGAAGCCCATGCGCATTACATTACAATGCATACAAATAAATAAGACAATGATATGGGACTTCGTATGTCCGATTAAACATATCTCACATTCAATCAAACATACTTCGCCCGGCGCGGCAAAACGTCATGGTAAAGGTAGCCCTTAGGCTTTTCATCCCTCAAAATGGAGGACCTTTAATCCAACTTGATTTGCCCATGCGCATTACATTACAATGCATACAAAATAAAGACAACAATAATATGGAACTTCGTATGCTCGATTAAACATATCTCACATTCAATCAAACATACTTCCTCCGGTGCGACAAAACGTTGTGGCAAAGGTAGCCCTTATGTAACGACCCCGGTAGTAGTTATTTAGAGACGTTTCATCTTCTTTTCCTATTACGAAGCGTTTAATGAGTAGCATATTATTTAGAAATAGTGAACATTTATTTTAAATTAAATTATAAGGATATTGTCTTTGATATTATTATTTGGGTTTAATAGTGATGAGAGTATAATGGATTTGGGCCTAAGTAAATGGTTGAATAAAGAAAAGAAAGAATAGAAAGCCAAGGTCAATTTGTAAATGAAGGATTAAAATACAAGCCCAAATGTTTAATTAGGAAGCATGGAAACTTAAGCCCAATTTTAGAAACATCCACCATTTTCTAGAATCATTTAAGAATGAAATTAATTTTTTTTATTATTCATTTTGTTCTTGTTGTCGTGGAGGTGGTATATCATGTGCCGGGTGTATACACCTTCTCTCTCACAACAGGCGGGTCCCACAACTGTGTGGGACCCGCCTGTTGTGAGAGAGAAGGTGTATACACCCGGCACATAATATAATTTTCGGTTGTCGTGACTGGTCAGAGAGAGAAGAGGGAAAAATTCATTTTGTTCTTGTTGCCGTGACTGGTCAGAGAGAGAAGAGGGAAAAAATCATTTTTTTTCTTTTCTTTTCCTTGTTACCGTGATTGACCAAAGAGAAAAGAGAGAGGTTTATCTCATGGGCTGTTGCCGAGAGAACAGAAAAGAGGAAGAGGGAAGTGAGTTGCTTCTGTTCTGGGCGAGAGACTGAACCAGTAATTGGAAGATTGAACTTAGGTAAGGATTTATAATCAAAGCACTAAAGGTTTGAGATTTGGGTGTTGAGTAATTTAAGGTATTAGAAACTTGATAAACAGTGAGATGGTAAGTTCTGTTGAGGTCATAAAATTCTCTTAGGTTGCTTAGATTGTTTTCTTTATTTAATTGTGGGTTAGATTGTTTTCTTTATTTAATTGTGGATTATGTGGAAAGAAGAAATAGAGTTATAGTAAGGATTATGTGGATTATGCTGAAAACTTGAATATCTCCCTTATCACATGCCCTTGACAACCTCATTAGAATTAGAACCTTGTAATTATTTCTTTAGTAATCCATTTCACGACAGGAGCTGCGCTCGTCCCCAACTACGTAAAGGAACCTACTTGGACATAATTTGTGAGTGGAGATTTATTTTCTAAGTTGATTTTATGTTTAAATTGTTTACATTTAAAAATCCATTTTGAGACTTATTTTAAAGCCTTAGGGCGTTAATTTTATTTTATTTTCATAAATGTATTACTTGGAAATGGATTTGAGATTTTAAAAGTTTTCAGCTTGGTTTTCACGTTTTCGGGGCATGAGGCAAAAACTCACCCCATATGTAACTTGACAGTTGGAATTGACGGATATAGTAGCATATGCACACATGGAGGACTGAGGGGACGCTCTCAGATCCTCGAGCCGGGCTAGGGGGACGGCGATACGTAACGCCCCTAGACCCCAGTTTGAGCTTGGGTGGTAGCATAGATCCGCACCCCCAGCTCCAGTTTGTGGCTTGGAGGACGGCGATACGTAACGCCCCAAAGTCATGGATTTGCATTGCTGGCTCCAGTTAGGCGTATGGGGGACGGCGATACGTAACGCCCTCATACGTCCAGGTTTTCAGACAGGACTACAGATTTCAGAAAAAGCTTTCAAGTTTTCAGATTATATACAGTTTTCAGAGTTTCAAAAATATAGATTTCGAAATCCAGATTTTAGAGACAGTTTTTCAGTTTCAAATTTCAGATTTTTAGTATAAAGTTTTCAGAGTTTCAGAATCTAGATTTTTAGCAAATAGTTTTCAGAAACCAGATTTTCAGAAACAGATTTCAAAAGAAACAGAGTTTCTACAAAAGATATTTCTAAAAGTATGATTTTAAAGTTAAAGGACTTTTACTTCATTTTTCGGTTTTAGTCCACTCACTTAGATCGTATAGCGATTTAATCCCCCTCCAGTTTATATTGTTTTATAGGGATTCCAGGAGGACAAGCTCGAGAGGATGGATACTGATGCAGTCACCAGGGTTGGAGTCCACCAGCATTGGGTCTTGTTGCATGATAGTCCAGTCAGTGTCAGTATAAAGTTTCATGTATATACTAGAAAAGTGTGTGTCTTTATAAGTATCTGTTGTTATGCGTGAGGAAAAAGTATTGTCAATATACAGATATGAGAAACAAAAGTATTTTTAATTGAGTTATAGTTCCTTCCATGACATTGCATAGCTTAGAACACAGTCAGTTAGTCAGAGGCTTATGGGGTTAGCATTTCTATCCCCTGCCGGTAACATCCCCCAGGTCGGGGATGTTACAAAGATGGTATCAGAGCATGGTCTAGGGATTCAGTGACTGCAGTGGGTAGAGTGTTGGGGTCTTGTATACGTAGTTTGTCCGAGATATTCGTATACGAGGCACTACCTCTCCAGTATCCGATCCTCGAGTACGTCCTCAAAGCTTCACATACAGGTTAGTGAATAGTTCCCAGCTACTTGAATTCCTTTTCCTCACTGTAGTTAAAGGTTGTTCCATAGTCATCTTAGATTATTCTCCGGAGTTCCGAATAAGTTAGAGAACCAGACTAATAAGTTCCAAAGAAAGTTGAAAAGAGAGCAAAGGAGTAGAAAGAGAAAGATGAAGCTAGAACAGAAGTAGGATGAGATAGAGGATATAGAATCAGAGTAGTGAGCAAGACCCTAGAACCCATAGCAGTAAAAGAGAGTAACGAAAGCCCCAACAAGTCTTAGAGTTGTCTAGTAAGATTAAGATTCTGTTCCTACTCAAGAAATCCTTCCAAGTAATCCAATAGTCTTCGATATCCTCTCATAGATAGTGAACTTTCAGAGTAACAAAGAATAGCCAGAGAGACAACAGAAGTAAGAAATCCAGGATAGTCTTGAGAGCTTCAATGGATCTAGATACTAAAAAGGATTCCAGATACCCAAACTCCGACTTCGATTCCCAAGTAAGTAGTAGAAACGATTGGTTACCTTGTTCCCAGTAAATTTGATGAAGACAAAACCCCAAACTATCTAACCTTCAATACCCCTCGATAACATCAGATAAAAAGAGTTAATCTGATGGAACTTATCTTATAGGCATAGATGACCATAAGAGATTTGACAAAGAGTTCAACCAGGAATTTGGAAGATAGACCAGTCTAAAGTCAAGAAGGAATCCATGAGAATATACAAGGATAAATCCATGAGGACAAGAGAATTAGAAGTGACAAAGTAACAATATAGGGTGCAAAATAGAATGCCATAGTAGAAACCTATAGCAAGGATGAAGATGAGGATTTGGGTAGTAGGAGTATCATACAGAAATAAGATAGAGATAAGGAAATAGAAAAAGATAAGAAATGAATGAATCTATGGATGTATGAATTAGAGACATGAAGTTAAGAATAATACCAAGACTAGCAGTAAAGGTAAATATAGTAAGATTAGAACGAAATAGAAGGAAAAAGGATTAAAGAAAATGTTCTTTCATTAGGTAAGATACCCTTCATATTTAGAAGAATTCCTCTAAATTGATTCAATATCCTTAAATCCATTTCGTATAGGTGGCGAATCTTATGGTTAACCAAAGATCGTTATAAGAATAGAAGAAGAAAGAAAATCAAGGACGATCAAGGAGCTGTTAAATGGACTCTAGATGTCAATAGAGAAGGAAGACTTTAAGTACTTTGAAAACTTAAATTGTTGATAAACAAGATGAAATGACGATTAGAATAATAGATAGTTCCCCACAGTCAAGAGAACCAACAGATAGGACTTTTGCGAGCTCAGACTTTCACTCCTTCGAGATACCAGTTAAAGAAGTTATCCTGATAGGATCTATATCATACCTATCTCACATGAACAATAGACTCATCAGGACATAAAGTACTTTAACAAGGATAAAGAAACTTTCCGAGACATAAAGAAAAGAATTAGTGAAGATAAGAACATATCGTATTAGTATAGATGACTTGAAAGAAACCCAATGGGGTTCTATTTAAGAGATAAAGAGGATTTTGACAAGAACATCCACCTAGGAGTTAGATCAAAGAAGTTTTGAGAGTATAAAGAAAGAGACACTTAAGATAGTTCACAGATTAAGAAAGTCAGATATCGTATAAACCATATGTGAGTTGAGTTAGTAAGGATTCGTAGGAAAGCATAAGGATAAGAATAAATCTATAAGATTGGAAGTATTTAAGGAAGTGACAAGAGAATCAGTATGGATGATAGGACAAAGTGATCAAATCAAGGTTTATAGCAAGAATAGGATGTTGAGAACTCAAAGCAAGTAAGGAAATAACCACAAATGGTTTTAATAGTAAGAAGTATTGAAAAGGAATAAAGCATGCAAATGGTGTGATAATTGTAGGGAGGAACAAGGAAGAGATTGAATCAACGATAGTTGTAGGATCCTAGAACTTAATAAAGGAAATCATCATAAGAATGACCCTATGGTATTGTTGGGAATTCAACATAGCGTTTAGTAAGAAAGGAAACTGAACTGGTAAGAAGATTTAGTACGAATAGTGGAATAAGAAAAGAATTTGGAGACGATAAAATAAATAAGGACTTCAGAGTAGTTAAAGAAGTTAGATAAGGAGCATGAGGAAGGATATTCAAAGTTACAATAAGAGGAGATAATGTAGAAAACTTTAGATAAGACCTAGGAACTCAAGGAAGTAAGTACAAAGAACACAGCGGATAATTCATAAAAATAGAATTAACTAATTTATCAAAGATCTTATGGTATTAAGAAGGATTTTAGGAAATGTGTAGAGTATGATCTTAGTAGTTGATGAGAATAGAGTTTTCGAAAGAGAAAGGGATAAGAAGTAGGAAGATTAAGGTTAAGAGGGAATCTTCATAACAGAATAAGTTTCTTAGGAATGATAATAGAGAGATTATAATAGTAGTAATCGAAGGAAGCTAAGTAACATAAGGAATAAAGAGCAGCATTAGGAACTTGTTTGAGATTATGCTTCTAGAAGGATTCTTATAGGATGTAAGTGATTATATGATGAAAGAAGAATTTGGAGTAAAGGATAGGTAAGACAGAAAAGCTTTAGTGAAAGTATCCAGTATAAAAGAGATAACAGACTGGTGTATATGAAATTCTTAGGAAAGATACAGGTCATCGAAAAGATTAACTCCCACCTTCCCAACCCTTGATCGATACCCTTAACAAAAGGTAAACCTGAAGTATAACCTTGAAGTACTCCATAAGCAAATACAAGTGTAATGATAAAAGACTGGAATAGGAACCTTAAGAATAACATCAAATCAGATAATATGAGAGAAAAGAAAATCTGATTAATAAATGAAGAGAAAAAAAAAAAAAAACCACTACGAGTGATCTATAGTAGACTCAGATAGAGAGCGAAACAGAATAGTAAATCAACAAGATGATTGATACCAATATGAAAAGTAAGATATAGAGACCAAGGATAAAACATAGACTAAGTAAGCTTTGAGTGAAATAAAGAAAGGATGAAAAGAATACTAAGTTAAGTTAAAGAGAAATCGCGTCAGGTACCCAGTCCTAGCTTAAGAAGACAAAACCACTACGGGTTTGGGATGGTTTAACCGCGGGTTATGGGTGGTTTGGCAGGTTTATATTATAGCACGAAAACGGCAAAATAAGTTAATACAAAGCAGCTGTCGAGAGACGTGAGACAGAAGAATAGAAAAGAAAAGATCAAATGTAGTTCGTAGATGATCAGATAAGACTTTGAGAAGACAGGAAATAAGTTGTCAGGATAGGACAGAATAGTAATCAAGGAATGGCAAGAACTTAAGATTGTAATAAGTATGTAAAGAGAAAACTCAAAGTAAGAAAGACAGAATAGACCAAGGAAGTCTATCTTAGTCGATAAAATGAAGTACATAATAAGGGAATTCAAGGAAAAGATTAGGAAAGAGGAATCGATGAGATACAACCAAGGTAGGAAATAATTCTAAGGTTAAGATGGACAAGTGGAATGGAGAAATATTAGGTAGTGGTATTAGATATTAGAATCCTCGATGGAAACCAAGAAACCAGCTAGTGAGAGTTCGCTCACGTTAAGGAATCATGAGGCATGAGTGAAGGTCTATAAAGAGGAGATCACAAAGACAAAAGTATAAAGGATGGCAGAAAGAACAGAATAACAATAGTCAAGAAGTACTCAGCATGACTTTTATAGAACGAGGACATAGAAAGAAGGATTAAGTAGCCAGCAAAAGAATAGAGACAAGAAGATCAAGGAAACCACGAGTTAGATGCCAAAGAGGATTCGAGGACGAATCCTATTTAAGGAGGGGAGAATTTGTAACGACCGGTAATGACCCCGATAGTAGTTATTTGGAGACGTTTCATCTTCTTTTCCTATTACGAAGAGTTTAATGAGTAGCGTATTATTTAGAAATAGTGAACATTTATTTTAAATTAAATTATAAGGATATTGTCTTTGATATTATTATTTGGGTTTAATAGTGATGAGAGTATAATGGATTTGGGCCCAAGTAAATGGTTGAATAAAGAAAAGAAAGAATAGAAAGCCAAGGTCAATTTGTAAATGAAGGATTAAAATACAAGCCCAAATGTTTAATTAGGAAGCATGGAAACATAAGCCCAATTATAGAAATATCCACCATTTTCTAGAATCATTAAAGAATGAAATTAATTTTTTTTATTATTCATTTTGTTCTTGTTGCCGTGACTGGTCAGAGAGAGAAGAGGGAAAAATTCATTTTGTTCTTGTTGCCGTGACTGGTCAGAGATAGAAGAGGGAAAAATTCATTTTTTTTTCTTTTCTTTTCCTTGTTACCGTGATTGACCAAAGAGAAAAGAGAGAGGTTTATCTCCTGGGCTGTTGCCGAGAGAACAGAAAAAAGGAAGAGGGAAGTGAGTTGCTTCTGTTCTGGGCGAGAGACTGAACTAGTAATTGGAAGATTGAACTTAGGTAAGGATTTATAATCAAAGCACTAAAGGTTTGAGATTTGGGTGTTGAGTAATTTAAGGTATTAGAAACTTGATAAACAGTGAGATGGTAAGTTCTGTTGAGGTCATAAAATTCTCTTAGGTTGCTTAGATTGTTTTCTTTATTTAATTGTGGGTTAGATTGTTTTCTTTATTTAATTGTGGATTATGTGGAAAGAAGAAATATTGAGTTATTGGGAGATTTGGGTTTATTGTTGCTTATGGCGTGATGAGATGTGGGTTTCAGTTGCATATGGCATGAAGAGGGGCTTAAATGTCGGCTGTTTTAAGCGGCGAGAGAAGGTTTAAATATTTGCTATTTTAAATTATGTGAAGGGACTTAAATCTGCGTTTTTCTGCGGAGTGAAGGGGCTGAAAACTTGAATATCTCCCTTATCACATGCCCTTGACAACCTCATTAGAATTAGAACCTTGTAATTATTTCTTTAGTAATCCATTTCACGACAGGAGCTGAGCTCGTCCCCAACTACGTAAAGGAACCTACTTGGACATAATCTGTGAGTGGAGATTTATTTTCTAAGTTGATTTTATGTAGTAATGAAATTGCCTTTTACCGTTTAGTAATTTATTTACTTTTATATTCAAATGGTAAAAGTCTATATGATTAGTTCCGGATTGAGATGATATGAGACAGTATCGATCTATAAAGGTTTAATCATTAAATATCCCTAGTCGCAGTATTATCGAGACTGGACATCGATAATGCAGAATAGACTAGTATTGCACTTGTGCGTGTTGTGAAGGCATAACATCATAGTTCTCATATGTTTAAGTATTTGATACTTATGCGAGTGCGATAGGAGGTTGTGTTTTACCGATGGTACGGAAAACAGCTTCGCTCTGGATAGACCCCGCGGAATCCCATTGGTATTATGTATATGTGTCTATGGGAGTTCGCTTCAGGGTAGGTGTATTTGGTCTTAACTTGAGACTTGCATCGCTAATACTTGCGACAATCGGTAAACTCTGGTTTTGGTCGTCCAGGGCTGTAACAGGTTCTGTGTACGCCTCAACCGGGCTTATTGAGAATCGTAGTGTATTGGGTGTGATGTCGAGATGGAAGTATCACTTCAGACATATGGAGATGATGATCGCGCAGGGATACAAAACTTGTTCTCTATAAAGGTTGCAACCGTCGAGATAATATGACAAGGTCAAGATTATCCGATTCAAAGAGACTAGTTGCTTGATATCCGATATGTGCTTCGTACGGGGCAGACACTATTCCAGCCCCAGGCCTTGCACGTGATCATTCGATACTGGATCTTTATACACTATACTACGGTATACTACGCCTGATAAAGATCTTATATTCCAGTAAGAATGTTTCTAAAGAATTGGGTAGGCATGACGCTTTTCTAGAAGCCAATATTGTCTCGTAAATCGGTAAAAACGTAGTACTTGGTACGTACGTGTTCGGATAATCCGACGACCGGATCTACTGCCAACATATCTAGAGATCTCTTGGGTCGCTTCCCGAAGATTCACCAATGACGTATGATTTGAACTTAATTAATCTGGGATTAATTGAAGAGAGACTTTATCTTGGATAAAGTACTATTTGAAGAGAGAGATTAATTTGGAATGAATCGTTAAAATAATATATTCGATATATTAAACGAATTTCGACGCGGAATTAAAATTAGATTTTAATTCGGGCAAACGAGTTAATTTAGAATTAATTCGTTAGCGACGTGAATAGTAATTTTACTAGGCATAATTATTTAATTAAATTCGATTTAAATAACATCGCGAGGAAAGTTCGTTAATTTGGAATTATCGAACCCGAGCCCGGGAGTGTTTGCGGGCCCACTCATATTCGGAATCGAGTGGGGCCCACATGTCACATCAACCATCACATCACTTGTCATTGATTTACTTTTTGGTGATGGGTTTAGGTGGTTGGTTGGAAGAGTGATATACACTCCAAGTCTAAAGCAAAGTGATAGACATTTGACTTTGTCATTTACCAACTTTGGTATATGATTTTATATTTGTTTTTGAAACAAATATAAAAGGTTTTTGAAAATCAAAAAGTCATATCTCTCATTCTCTCCTCCATTGCCGTGAATACTACTATTCACAGCTCTCTCATTTTTCAGTTTTTGTTGCAAAAACTTGAAGAAAGTGTGTATGTTTGGAACATTAAATCACATACAAGGCTAGCACTATTAAGGGATCATACAAAGGTGTTATCGAAAACTCACTCAAGAGCTTGGAAATGACTAACTAAATCTTGGAGCTCTTCATTCTCTCTTGGCCGAGACCTTCACTGCACAAAGGAGAATTTTTGTTGCTTAACGGATCCACAAACCGATCGATGTAAATGTGTTTCCGCCACTCTTCATCTTTATTCATTCTTATTTACATGCTTATATGATCTTGGGACATGTTTTAGAAACACCAACACACCCATGAGCTTGGAAGCTTCAACATCCATGAAAAGTTTTGAACTCAACCGATCAATGTAAGTCCTCCGCAACTTATTTTTGATTTTATTCCCACACGAATCACGCTTAGAGATCCCGTGGCATGTCTAGGAAACTAACAGAGATACCACTGTGGATATATAAATCATCCTCCATACTTTGATGGCAGTCATATCACCGATCTATTTATCCCGCATGTTCGTTGGGTGTGGACTTATGCTTATGATATCTTGTGAGTATCAAGATATGATCTGTTAGTTCTGTATACAGAGCATAGGTATTCATTATGGGATTAGCAATCCTTTATGAGATTGCTAATAGAAACATCGACGAGATTATACCTATAGAGATTTGATTTTAATATCTATATCTGGAATAATCTGAATACATATGATAAAGAGATTATAAGTTTGCGATGACCGCGACCTGTATGGTTCAGCGAGTTTATTCGTGGTCGTCATATTTTATGGGTGGGTAAATTATGGACACGAAATTAGATTTTTTGACAGATATGCTTGAACCTAGAGAGTCTCACTAATGAAATATACTCGTAGAGCACTAGGGCAATTTTTTTGAATAGTACTGATTATTTATAAAATCGTTTAATGGTTAAAAGAAATATACATGCATATGGGATTTTTTGGTCATTTCCTAATTAATGTGTATTTGTATGTAATGTTTGATTTTATTAAATACACATTAATTAAATGTCAACTTGTGATATTTGACATATATCATTAATATATGTATTTGGATTATTTAAAGTAAATATAATGCATATATTTGGATATTTATATTTAAATAATTATTTAATTGTTAAATAATTAAAGTAATTAAAATATAAATATCTACCATTATGATAATGTTTGGAAATAATTACTTAGTTTTAATTGTTGACTTTACATTAAAGAAAAAGGAGGTCAAATGGCATTTGACTTGTTAGATATTTGTTTGAAAAATTAACAAAATATCTAATCTATTTTCAAGGCCAAATTCGGCCATGACTTAGAGTATTTAAGGTTTTGTTTTTTCATTTTGCATCACACTTGTTGAAGCCACCAAAACATAAACAAAATGAGATTTGAGAGAAAAATAGAAGAAACCAAGAAGAAATGTAAGAAAGCTTGGGATTTATTAAGTATTTCTGACTTTCTATTAGAAGGAAAATTAGTCCTTTTGTTATTGGCTACAACATATGTTGTTCTTAAGTTTTTCTACTATTTTATGTGTTAGTGTTCCTAGAACATGCCAAGGATCTCTTAGTAGATTTAGTGTGTGAATAATCAAAAATAAGATTGCAGAATTAAACTTACATTGATTGGCTTGGATGATGGATTTCAAAAATTTGTATGTTGGTGAAGAGCTCCAAGCTTTTCTTTGTGTTCCAAACTCAAGGAATTGGTTTCCCTATCACCTTGATTCACTCGTTGAAGTGCTAGCTCACAAGAATTTTTGCAATAAAAACTCTAAGGGAGAGGGAGAGAGAGATTTTTGTTTTGTGTATTTGATTTCTAAAATCAATTACCAATTACCAAATCAAAAGTTGGTATATGTCTTTGTAGGGGTTTTTAGGGGGTGAATCCGGTAACGCAGCGGAAGCGGTGAAAATCCGATTTTCAAACCGCTACACGAACGCACATACAGTGCACAGATTTCTTTTCGTCACATTTCATGCACGTTTGCATCTTTGATCATTTCTTTTGCACCATATGATTAATCATATCATTTCATTATTTATGCTTAGGAAATTATCATCTATTTATATTTTCGCATTCATCTATTTAATGTGTTTACGAATTATATGCTTGCCATTATGTCGAATTACTTCTATGCATGTGAATTTAGGTGTAGTTTGTATGCAAACTCAGATATAGATTTTATTTTCATTCACGTGAACTTAGGAGTATGATACTCTTGGGATTATATGTTGCGTAGACTTAGTTAGATTATTGCACAAATCATTTCATTACAAGTGGCATAAGTAATAGACCATTCCGAACCCAACAGTTTGAGGTCTTCCCTTGCGAGGGGTGAGTGCGACCTTAAATCATTTTCTCGGTTCACACCGGGTGGCGACTTCATTTTTAGTTCTCCGGTTTAGTCCCCTACGGGTTACTCCGTACTCCCAACCAGGCCACGAGCCTGGAACAGCATTGCCGATTTCTGTGTCCTACAGTCTGGCGACTCCACTGGGGATAGAGAATCGGCCCCAAAATAATGTCTTGTAATGTTTGTGATTTGTGCTTTAGTTAACTGTGTCTATCGTGAGTTGAAGGGGTTTAATCAAAGGCATTATTATAGCTAAGTAATGGTTTGGTATCTTTCTTCATTCACTACCTTTCTATAAGGAAAAGCTGCAAAGACACCTAGATAATCATTACTCGAAGCTTACTGTGATTGACTAATTTGGAGGACTTGTTGTTTATTCCTATCACCAAGGTGATAAGAGCCTAAGAGGCTTGGGTATTTAAGAGAGTTCGCTCCACCCTCCCTCTGGGGAATCTTCAATAGGAAATCTATTTGACAGTCAGTCACGTATCATAACTCGTTGGCACGTACCGTACGGTATAAAAAAAAGGTGCGCTCACTTGGTCGCTTGAACCCTTGAGTGGGGAGACCTAGTTGTAGGCAATCCTTTGCCAGCGAGAGCCTTTGTCTACACTCGGGCAAACCCACACGTAGACCATAGTTGTATGACCAATAGAAACTATTTCCTTGTGCTTGTGTTTAGGGACCATCATCATTTGGATTCATTTGGACTTCTTGTCAGAAATGCGAACTTGTTGGGCCATTTAAACTGGGATGAGTTCGTATCTTATGAGAATTGGGCTAAAAGTTTCTAAAATGCCGATGGGCCACTCTGTAGAAATTATTTCTTTATGCTTATGCTTAGGATCATCATCATTTGGACTCAGTTAGACTTCTTGTCAGAAATGAGAACTTGTTGGGCCATTTAAACTGGGATGAGTTCGTTTTTATGACAATTGGGCTAAAAGTTTCTAAAATACCGATGGGCCACTCTATAGAAATTGTTTCTTTATGTTTATGCTTAGGACCATCATCATTTGGACTCGGTTAGACTTCTTGTCAGAAAGGCGAACTTGTTGGTCCATTTAAACTGGGATGAGTTCGTATCTTATGACAATTGGGCTAAAAGTTTCTAAAATGCCGATGGGCCATCCTGTGTTTGGGCCCCTTATCATTCGAAGTTGTTTAGCCATGTTATCGTAAAGTTGTAAACCCGTTGGGCCTTTTCGACTGGGACAAGTTTGCACCTTGCAATAATGTGATTGAAGCTTTAAAATGAAAAGAGGCTGACTTATATATTCCATGCATTGCACGCATACATGCTGACTGAGAATTTTAAAAAACACCATAGATTCTCGTTAGGTTAGGAAAGAGGGAAGACTTATCAAAAGGCCGATAGCAAACATGAGCGAATCAGAGAACGAGGTATCCCGTATGGATCAGTTGGAGACCAATCTCACCAAGGTTACTGAACAGTTGCAAGTCTTGACTACTGCTATGGCTAATATGGTTGTGCCCCGTGCTGGGGGAAACTCTGAGAATGTGAGGCGTGAGGAGCCTCCAAACAGGTTGGGGGATGACATTGACATGGCTGAATATGCGGCAGGAAGAATAATCGGGTCTCATGTAGAATCGGTTACCCGCAAAATAAGGGGTAAACATGATGACTTGCTAGATTATGAGGCAATTACTTTTGAAGAACAGCTGTCGGCTCAGTTCAAGATGCCTGATATGGCCAAGTTCAACGGGAATGGGGATCCGAGGGTCCATCTCCGACAATATGTTTCAGTTATGAGTTCAGTGGGTCTATCAAAGCGTCAAGTTCAGAAAATGTTTGGGATGTCACTCGAGGGGGCACCCGTGGTATGGTATCATGGCCCTGTGAGGAAAGTCAAAGATTATTGGAGAGCATTGGTAGAGGCTTTTCTGAGTCAATATGTTACAGATTTGGAGATTGACTTGTCACTCCGCAATTTGGAGAACACCAAGCAGAAGCTGGAAGAGAGCTTCAAGGAGTATGTAGACCGCTGGAGGAGCCAGCTTCTAAAGATGCAGACTCGGCCCTCAGAGAAAGACGAAATCAAGATGATCATCAAGGGCACCAAGCCCTCCATTTATGGCAAGCTGAGGAGAATGACCTCCATGATTACTGATTTTCGACAGTTGAGGGAAACTGTCATGGATATTGAGGAAGAAGAGGCTGAGAATAGAAAGTTCTATAGCCTGAACAGGAGGCCCATTGGGGGAACTTCAGGTACCAAGCCTGTTTCTGCTGAAATTGCTACCATCCGGAACCGGCGATTTTCCAACCTGGGTAGACCCTTGTCTAAGGTGCTGGAGAAATTAAAGAGACAGTGACTTCTGAAACCCTTAGAGACCAAACCACTTCCACAACCTCCACCACCACATCTTAACCTGAACCACTATTGTCATTTCCACCAACAGAAAGGCCATGACACTGACAGTTGCGCCCGCCTCCACCATGAAATCCAGGACCTCATAGACTCCCAAAAAATACCCGACCCCGAAAAAGATCAGCCCAACACACATTGAAATCCCCTACCAAATTATCACTCTGTCCCACCACCTACCTATATGATAAGCTCTGGCCTACCCGAAAGCCTTGTCCTCAAATCCTTTGACTACCAAGCCTTTTGCTTGGGGATTTGGGATATCAACAGCGAATATGAAACATAATAGGGGAAGAATTTCTAGGAAGACTTCTCCAGTAGTGATGAAGAGGAGGTGATAGGAATGACACGCAGCGGGCGTGTCTACATTGATACGGCCGAGAAAGGTAAAGAAGTGTTGACAAAAGGGAGAGAAGTGACAGAAAATATGGATAATACTGAAAGGGATGCAGTGCTGCGCCAGCTAAAGAAGACACAGACACAGGTTAGCATCTGGGAATTGTTGTGTTCGTCACAGGAGCACAGGCGTGCTATGGTTGAAGCCTTGAGCAAAATAATAATACCAGAGGATGCTAATCCTACAATGTTTGTGGGGTCAGTACAGAAGGAGGATTTGAAGGCAATAACCTTTTCTGAGGAAGAACTCCCGGCAGAGGGAAGAAATCACAATAATCCACTATTCATTAGAGTTGAAGTAAGAGGAAGTAAGACATCCTGTGTAATGGTGGATGATGGCTCATCCATCAATATGTGCCCTTTGAAGATCCTATTGAGATTGGGAATGAAGGCGACGGATCTGGATCCCTCCAATATGACTATCAAGGCATATGATGACAGTAAGCGAGGAGTTGAGGGCACTTTCGCTGCAATAGTTAAGGTGGGACCGATTGAGGATGAGGTTGAATTCACTGAGCTTGACATCCCAACTATTTTTGCTTTATTGTTGGGGAGGCCATGGTTTCACAAGCTTGGGGGTGTGCCTTCCACTCTGCATCAGGCTATCAAGTTTCCATACGGAGGAGAGATCATCACCATTAAAGCTGAAGTAGATAATGTTGTGGCTGCTTTGGAGATACAACCTTTCACGAGGTTCCAGGTGTCGGCAACCTTTGAAGAATGGGTGGATCCTAAGGTGGCTAGAATCATGGAGAAAATGAAGTTCGAGCCGGGTAAAGGTTCAGGTGTAGGAGGAACCCTGCCAAGCTATAAAGGGCAGACCACTCGGAGAGGACTGGGGTACAAGTCTGATGAGGATAAGTTGAAGGCCAAGAAGAAAAGGTTGAAGCTGATGGAATACTTTGTGAAGGCTACGTGGTATCAAAGAGAGCCCGAACCAGTAGAAGTTAATGGGGTCATGATACCGGGGTTTGAGATCTTCCAAGATGTGCTGGGTGAGAAACCGCCGACGGAAGAAGTTGCGAAGGAAGAAGATAAGTGGGAAGAAGAGCTGATGAAGCTGGAAAGCCTAACCCTCGAGGAGAATAAGGAGGCTAGGAAAAACTCAGTTGCGGAGGATGAAGTGTCCGTAGAAGACGAGGATATTTATCTTTCTGATTTATTTGAGTGTACTCCTGCATTTGCTAGTAATAAAGACAATCATTTCGCTTACTTGCCTGAGTCTCTTCCTTTCAATTTGCACGACTTGCGTATATTTGATATCAGCTCCACCAAAACAAATGCATATAACCTTGGTACACCTGAGAGCCCCAAGGAAATTCTAATTGTAAGTGAGGTTACCTCTGAGGAGCAGGAGAAATTAGAAGAAATATTAGTAAAAAATGCCAAAGTATTTGCTTGGTCCTATGAGGACATGCCTGGAATAGACAGAAGCATCACCCACATACAATACCAACTTATCCAAATATGAAGCCAGTGAAACAGAAACTTCGACGGATGAGACCTGAGTGGGCAGAGAAGGTCAGAGAGGAAGTCAAGAAATAGATAGATGTGGGTTTCCTGGAAGTAGTGAAGTATCCTGAGTGGTTGGCAAATATTGTGCAGTGCCGAAGAAAGACGGGAAGGTCAGAATGTGTGTGGATTACAGAGATCTTAACAAGGCTTGCCCGAAAGATGATTTTCCTCTACCTCATATAGACGTACTACTTGATAGTGCGGCATTATTTGCCATGTATTCATTTGCAGACGGGTTTTTAGGATACAATCAGGTTCTCATGGCTGAAGAAGACAAGCACAAAACTGCCTTTGTCACCGAGTGAGGCATTTATTGTTACAAGGTAATGTCGTTTGGGCTCAAAAATACATGAGCTACTTATCAACGAACGGCCACTACATTATTCCATGACTTGATGCACAAAGAGATTGAAGTATATGTGGATGAAATGATGGTGAAATCAGAGACAAGAATCGGACATATAGAAGCACTGGAGAAGTTCCTTCAGAGAGTTGACAAATACAACTTGCGGCTGAATCCCAAGAAATGTGTGTTTGAGGTAACATCAGGAAGATTGCTGGGACATACAGTAGGAATGGGAGGAATAGAGGTAGACTCTGAGAAGATCAAAATAATCACCGAAATGCCCGCACCGAAGACTGAGAAAGAAATTAGAGCATTCCTCGGGAAAATTCAGTACATCAGTCGGTTCATCGCCGAGTTGACGTCAGTATGTGAGTCTATCTTCAAACTGCTGAGAAAAGACCAGCCAATGAAATGGAATGAGCAATGTCAAGCAGCCTTCAACAAGATCAGAGAGTACTTGGTAAAGCCTCTTGTATTGAAATCTCCAAGACCGGGCAAACCCTTGGTAATGTATTTGGCCATAGAATCAAAAGCACCGGGGGCAATGATGGTACAGGCAGATGAGACGGGGGTAGAACACAGAATCTACTATCTCAATAAGAAAATGCACCCGTACGAGGCTCGCTATCAAGAAGTAGATAAGATCTATCTAGTAGTGGTATGGGCATCCAGAAAATTACGACATTACTTCCAATCTTACAAGAGCCAGCTGGTGGCAATGGAAAATCCCTTTAAATATCTACATTCAGTGCCTTCGCTAGTAGGGAAGTTGGGCAGATGGTTAGTGTTGCTGACAGAGTTCTACATTGAGTACCTCACTTCCAAAGTAATCAAAGGGCGAGCCGTAGCAGAGTTCCTGGCATTGCAACCTATTGAAGGGGATCAATACAAGTTTGAATTCCCAGATGAAGGGATCCAAGTAATAACAGTTCAAGGATGGAAGATGTATTTCGACGGAGCAGTGAATTGCAAAGGAGCCGGAATTGGGATCGTGATAGTAACCCCCGAAGGAGAAACCTTGCATATGGCCAAGAGGTTGATGTTCGGAGTAACTAACAACATGGCCGAGTATGAAGCATGTGCTTTTGGATTGACTGCACTAATAGCCTTGAAGGCTGAGAGTGTGGAGGTCTACGGAGATTCGATGTTGGTAGTCTGACAGATGCAGGGAGAATGGGAATTGAAGGAAGAACGGTTGAAACCTTACCTTTTTCACCTCAGAAAGTTGGCACAGGCTATCCCCAATTGTAAGTTTCAACACTTGCCGCGAGAAGAGAATCAGATGGCAGACGCATTAGCTACACTTGCAGTGACTTGGGAAAATCCAGAGAAGTTAGTGATGAGACCATTGGTACTGACAACAGCAAGCAGACCCGTTTATGAGATAGAAAGAGTTTTGGAAATGGAGATCAACGACAGAAAACCTTGTTACCATGATATTCAGCGATACCTGGAACACAGAGAACTCCCAGAAAGAGCAAGCAGAAAAGATAGAATAACCATTCAGAAGTATGTGATTTTGAAGGGAGAGCTATACAAGAGGCAGGTAAATGCCATTCAGAAGTGTTTATTAAACCTTTGTGGGTTAATACTGTCTCATATCTTATTAATCCGGAACTAATCATAAGGACTTTTATCATTTGTATATTCGAGTAATCCAATTACAAATGATAAAAGAGAAATTTCATTTGTCACATAGTTAATTTGTACAACAACACCATGTTTTGTACAAATAGTGATGCTGTGGGTCATAATTGTCCAACAATCTCAAGTCAAAGAATCACTATGGTACTCAACCCGAGAAGATTCTTATTGAGGTTGGTGTACCATCTATTAAGAAATCTTCAGTTAGTTGCTCAATGTTTATTCGATAAAAATATCTATATATCTATACGAGTCTCCCGAGACTCATGGTTCATTAGGATAAACCATCAGACCAAGTCCGATGTACGACATGTACTGGTCTTAGTGGATTTTACTAACTGACCCGTCTTAGTAAATCTTGACCAGGAACTTAATTTGATAATATATATCTAGTAGTGACACTTCCCAATGTCAATTACAAGCTACGTTGTAATTGTGCACTACGTTATATATTATCGAGCCTTTGTATAATATATATATATATATATATATATATCACTAAACATGATTTAGTTTCAATCTAATGAATTAGATAGATTATATATAATAAAATACGAGAGGTACAACCATAAATAAGTAATATTATGGAAAAATATATTGCTCGTATTCATGAATCGGACATAAATACGATCCTGATTAGCACTCTGAGCACCAACCCTAACAGCTATAGCCATAGGCTCATGCTTTGCAACAAGAACCTCGGACATCTTTGTTAGCAAGTAGCAGTGGCCTTCTTATTAGCCATGACCCATTTTTGGTAGACATCGCGTACAGCTTGGCTAGTATTTCTGGCCGGCTCGGGAGGACATTTATCCGTTAGAATAAACTTTAGGTCTTCATATACCAGGATAACATTCATGTTACTTTTCCACTTGACATAATTTTCTCCCGTTAATTTATCGTCAGAGAGAATGGAAATAAATAGAGAAACCATGGATGAAAAATAAAGTAAACATGCATTTAAAATTCATTCATCGCTATTTAAAATTATCAATCATTTTGGCATAAAATTAAAATGGATGCCCAAATAGTGAACTGAGCACTGTTTGGGCAGCCCACGAACTGTACAAATATTTTTGGGGCTGACCTGGGCAGTCCCCATGTGCATTGGTCGGTCGGTTCGGCCCGAAACGCGTTTTATGCTATTTTAGGGAAAAACATTTTCGCAAAAGTTTCGCGGTGTTTCTATATTATTTATGTCATTATATGATATCTAATAAATATGTTTAGGTGAAATATGAATGAATTATTAATATTGGATATTGAAAAATTTATTCGCAAGTTTAAAAATTTTAAACTACGATTTCTCCTGAACCACGCTTATTCCGCTGCGCCTCCCTGATATGACCCTAACAAAATGATATCAGAGCGAGTCTGACCCTGATATGATTAAGCTTTTATAATTTAATTTTTAGTTTAATCATTACTTTAAACATGCATGTATTTATTTAATTTGATTAAATAAAGTAAAAACATCTTTTGTTGGAATATCCCCGTTTAAATAAGGTTTTAAGTATGTTACTAGTATTAGAGATACTTGTTTCTTCGTTCGCCTTGTCAATACATATATACATGTTTTCCTGATGTTATGGCTGTAACGTGCCAAAGCTGTGCAGTTGTGGTTAAAGGTAATTCATTTGCGCCGGTAGAACTTATATGATAAGAGACAAATTCAAGTGAAAGTGGAAATCCTGAACGTGCCAAAGCTGTCGGGACTACATCGGTAGCTTGAGTTTGTCATTGATAAGTTTAACCTTGATACGCCTCATTGTGAACGTGCCAAAGCTGTCATAACGAGAAACTATCAGGACCGAACCCATGAGTCACAGTGAGTGTGATTGACAATGAGTTGTCTACCTAATGAATATAGGTAAACGAGAACGTGCCAAAGCTGTGAGTCGAAATATATTCATGGGGTCCACTTCCCATTATGGAATTCGATTTAATTATTGAATTCTCATTTTCTGTTGGGGATTACGGTATTATGTAAAGTAGTGGGAGGCACTGCTATGTTAAAAATCCTTAACTAATGCAGTGTGTAATATTATGTAAATTGTCGCTTATGTTTTTTTTCCTTATTCTATTTTTTAGATAAAATTAAACTTCTATCCACTGCATACATATTTTATATATGTTTTCTGACTTCAATTATGGTTGCAGAATTCTAGAATAGGTTCTAGATTAGAATAGACTATGATATAATCATTTTAGATATAATAGTTTCTTATGTAGTAAAGATTGACATGAATTTGTTCATTTCTCGAGATTCTTCACTGGCATTAAGAAAACCCCATTTGGTATTTGCTTATCTGATAATGACGTTTCTTCGATTTAGTGACATTTAGAGGTGACATGTCAGACACTATTTGCTTTTCAATTATTTGCAAATGTTGTAAATAGTTGAAGGTAAATTATAAAGCTAAAGAAAGAAGATGTGTATAGTTGTGTATATAAATTATCGATTTTCACAATACGACAACTGCAGATATTGGATATCAAATATCTCGTCTAGATATTTAAAATATTGTTGAATGATTGTTTCGATATTTGATATCAGAACTTGCGACTATTGGATATTTACTTATTCTCTGTAAACAGTTGTTACATATTTTAAAATGACTAGTAGTGTCATTAATGAATATATAAACATTAAGAAAAATATTCGGTTATGTAAATAACTTAGAACATTGTTTTATAAGATTTCATCACTTAAGCATTAGATGCTTATTCCATATGGTAAATGATGGTATGATACTAGATCACACCATATATCCTTATCCATTTAATGAATCTTGAAATATTTGAGATTTGAATCTTTCTTTTGTATAATAATTATGTAATCGAACTGTACTTGCGCCTCAGAGGTACAAGTAAGAGTTTATCATTTATTCTATTTAATTGAATATTGTATTCTATTTAATAGAATATCTTTTCTACGATCTCGAGTAATAAAATTTTTTATTACTTAGTATGTAACATTGGATGTTGACTATTATAGAAAATACTTAACTTATTGAAGTCAAATATGGTGATAAACTTTAAATGGAACTACATAATTAATAAGATGAAAATACTCTTTAATTACTTCTATATATGTTCAATAGGATAACAAAATAATTTGCAAAGTATTTGATACTTAATGGTTCTGTTGTTTTCTTATTGAAGAAAATTATCCTATAACTTATATTGGGAGTGCAACATCCCCAATTCGGGAGATGTTACCAGCATGGGTTAGACCGTACTGACCCCATAAGCCTCTGACTCTGATAACTACTATTCAACTTCTAATACTCTTTTCTTTATTTGAATATATATATTGTATATATGGGATCGTGACCCAAACTTTCAACTTAACATACAAACCTAACTCCAATATCTTTATACATAGAGACACGTATTTTAACAATGGCCACACATCACTCAAATACTAGTACATGACTTTTACTTCACTTTGACTAACTCCAATTGGACTTTTACTTTTTGACTTGGACTGGTGGGCTCCAAACCCTTGTGACTGCATCAGTATCCGTCCTCCTGATCTTGTTCTTCGAGAATATCTACAAAATCAAGGAACATGTAAGGGGGTTAGATCATCGTACAATCTAATTGAGATGACGAAAAATTGAAAAAGAAAAACTGATATAAAACCTTTCGGTTCTAAAATAAAGGTTCCAGAAATCTATTTATAAGAAGATTCTTTTCTTAAAAACCTTATCTGAAATCCCTCTTATAAAACTTAACTTTTCCAGAACTACTTTCTGAAAACCATTTCTAAAATCTGTCCTCTGAAAATATGTTTTCTAGAAATCTGATATCTGAAATCTGATATGTGTTTGAAAAACTTGACGTATGAGGGCGTTACGTATCGCCATCCCCTAAAGCATGCCACTCATGTCCCTAAAACTGGTGGTCTTGGGGCGTTACGTATCGTCGTCCCCCATGCCACGAAATTATAACTGGGGGTGCGGATCTATGCTACACTCAAAGCTCTAAAACTAGGGTCTAGGGGCGTTACGTATCGCCGTCCCCCTAGACCTGATCTAGGATCTAGGGACATTACATATGGCCATCCCCTCAGTCATCTACATGTGCACATGTCCTCTGTCCGTCAATTCCAGGCTATCTCAAGTTACATATTGGGGTGGGTTTTTCCCTCATGCCCCGAAAATCATAAAACTCATGTATTGAATCTCAAAACTGTATAAAACATTTTCTGTAAAATATTTCTTCTCAATAGAAAATTTGCATGAAATAACTGTAATGGAAAATCAAATATGCCCTATAGCGTAAAAATATAAGTCTGATACAAATTAACAAAATAAAAGTCAATTTAAAAGTAGAGCGTCCACTCACTCTGTTCGAAATTTGGCTAGAGTTCTACCGCTTCGTTGAAGGAGATCGTAACTCATGCAATGGTATATAAATGACAACTTGATTAGACTAAAAACTATCAAATAAGTTTTGTAACTGGGTTAAACTACTAAATTCAAGTATGTGATATCGTAACTTGGTGTATCGTATTTTTTCTAAGATGTAATGTGTGCATACGAACTGTTATATGACCTTATGGGCGGTCACTAACATGCTAAGGTGGAACTAAGGTGGTTACAAACTGATTCTGGAAAATTATGTGCCACGCGTCGTGACGCGAAACATCCAGAAATGTGCATCCATTTTCTTCTTGCGCATCGCGACGTACATCCCTTACGCGTTGCGATGCGAGGCAGTTTTCCAGAATTTTGCCTTTTTCTTCTTCAATTCCCATTCATACAATGCAAAACCCTAACATTCACATACTATAATCAATACTCAAAACACCATATTCCACCCAATTTCTCATAAACCAAATCACCATTTCATCAACAACCAACTTTCAATCTATTTTATATACTTCATATGATTAAACCCAAAACTTAGCAATTTTCAATCCATATGATTAGTCACACAATCATCATCTCAATCATCATCATATCTCAATCACCTACACATAATAATTATCCCAACACCCTTATTCTATCATCATACTTCCAAAATCTAAAAAATAAGTTAATGGGTCAAGTCTTTCACCTTCTCTCTTTTGATTCTTCTTCATTCCTCAAGTCCTCATGATACCATTCTTCTTCTTCTCTCCCTCATGTCTCACCCTTCTCTCTTTTGTTCCAAATTTTCAAAACATTGAATAGTATCCCTCTTTATATAGTAGGACTCAATTGTTATTAAGAATAATACAGAAAAGTGTAGAATAATGGAGAAAGTTTGAGATTTTTCCATTTGGGTCTGAAATCACTATTCATCCGGATTTTTGACTTGTATTTTTGACCTATTTCTGGTCCGCGATTGGAAAAATGTTCAACGCAGAAGTTTGATGAGCGGAAAATATATCAATATTTACCGCCCCTTTAACTTAATATTTTGTTTAGTTTCTCGGGTTTGATGAACGTTTTGATGTGTTTTAGTTTATTTAGCAGATAAAATAATATCGGATCTCAATGAAATCATTTAGGACGAAATATGGGTCAAATAAGGGCAATTATTGGACTTGATATTTTAATTTTGGAGATTGGAAACTTGAAAGGGCGTTTTTGACGAAGTGCAGTTTTGGAAATTCCAATTTTGTGCATCTGTCGTATTTTGGGCATAACTTTTTACTCCGATATCGGATTGAGCTGATTCAAGTTCCAGATTAAAGAAGACTCAAAGATCTACAGCTTTTAAGGAAAAATAATTTTGAATTCTGACGATTTCATGCCCGAAATTGATGAACCATCCAGAAGTGTGTTGTGTGTAATTATTAAAGTCACTTTCAATCATTTTCAAAGTAAAAAATAAATTAATAAATAAATAAAAAAAATTATCAAATCATCACCAAACATGATAAGAGATTAGTGGAGCAATTAATAATGGATTTGGTGGAGCAATTAGTGGAGCAATTAATAATTGATTTGGTGGATGATTTGATGGAGGCCAAATTTTGCCAATAAATACCAAGCCATTTCATTTGTAAAATTCATACTTTCTTCTAAGGAATTCCTTAAGAATACTAAGAAGATTGTCTCTTGTTTGTTTATTTGTAGCTTTCAGTAATTAATTTCCGCTTTCGCACTTTCTTTTCTTTATTTTTCAGTTTTTACTTTCCGCAATTTACTTTTACGCACAGTACTTTTCTTTCTTTAATTTTCAGTTTTTACTTTTCAGTAATTTACTTTCAGTAATTTACTTTCAGCAATTTACTTTTCAGCAATTTACTTTCAGCAATTTACTTTCAGTAATTTACTTTCAGCATTTAATTTTCTGTATTTATTTTCAGCATTTACTTTCAGCATTTACTTTTCAGTATTTAATTTTCAGTATTTTACTTTATGTCTTTTATTTTATTTAAGTTTTTTTTACTACCTGTAAATATGTGTCGTAACTAAGCCAATTATCTGGGGTTGTGATGAAATCCAATATCACCGGTTTATAAGGGGTTAGATTATAGCTTGGGTAATATAAAGATTTATTTATTGAGTCTTAATCTTAATGCTTTTTCATTAACTGGCCATTAATAAAATTGAACTGAGAAACTTAAAATGAACTAGACATAGAGATTTTAAGTTTAAGACCTTAGACTCAATAGTCCACGATCTTCCTTAAGGATAAATAACCTTTTAATAGATTTCCTTACAGGATAGACATATACCTGTCGGGCGGGGGTAGCCATAATTGGAACTTAAATTTAATGAATCCAGATAATTTGATTGACATAGACATATGGTTCAATTGGGTTAAACTGGGTATTTGTGTCTGACCATCGACAGAGGCTTACACATAATTTAGTGTTCCAGGTTAATAAATCAATATATTACCCAACTTTAAAATAACCACTTCATCTTTAAAATGATATTGGAAGAAATCACAACCCTAGATAGTTTTTAATATTGAATTTTCTTAAAACCTACTTTTGAACAATTTTATTTACTTGTTTTTTTAAATTTAGAATCGTCACCATTTCAAATCAATCAAACAACCTGTTAGATACTAGTAATCATTTGACCTCATAAAATTAATAGATTAGATATTAAGTCCTCGTGGGATCGATATTTTTATACTACTTGAACGATACGTGCGCTTGCATTATACGCGGGTGTAAGCACCGGTCAAGTTTTTGGCGCCGTTGCCGGGGACTTATTTATCTTTCACTATTAATTTTGGGGTTAGATACGTTACTTGTATCTAATTTCTTTTTACTTATTGTTTTTGTTTTCTTGTGTTTCAGGTTCTCAGAAACTACATGAGACGAACCAGAAGCTTTGAACTCCGATCGCTTGACCCAGAAATTGAAAGAACCTTCAGACAGTTGAGAAGGGAAAGGCGAGAAGGCCAAGAAGCTTTAGTCAACATGGAACCTGAACCGTTGGAGGTTGCACCACCAATTCCCATTTGAGACAGAACCATTCCGGTGGTTGACAGACTCATTTCATGTATTGTACTTCCTCATTTACCAGCAAATGTGTGTGACATCAAAACATGCATTCAGATGATTCAACAGTCAGTTCAGTTCGGGGGGAATGCAACTGAAGATCCTAATGCCCACATCAGTAACTTCATGCAAGTTTGTGACACTTTCAACTACAACAGAGCATCAGAAGAAGCAATGAGACTGCGTGTTTTCCCATACTTCTTGAAGGACAAAGCTAAAGCTTGGCTACATTCACTACCAGCAGGTTCTATCACAACTTGGAACACTTTAGCCATCAAATTTCTTGCAAAGTACTTTCCACCAACCAGAACCGGAAAGCTGAGGAATGACATCACATCCTTTGTACAACAAGATTCAGAATCCCTCTGCGAATCTTGGGAAAGGTACAAAGATTTGCTCCGGAAATGTCCTCACCATGAGATTCCAAAATGGCTTCAAGTCCAAACATTCTATAATGGACTTTCTGGAATAATGAGAACCAAAATCGATACTGCTGCTGGAGGAGCTTTAATGGCAAAAGGAGAAGATGAAGCCTGGGACCTAATCGAAGAAATGGCCAACAAAAATTCTTTATGGCCAACAGAAAGGAGCATGATCCAAAGAATTGCAGGAATTTATGAAGTTGGAGCCAACACAGCACTGAATTCCAAGCTGGATGTGATTTGCAAAAATCTGGAAACTCTTAACATAAAAGTTAATTGTGGATCCACAAGTTCACCATTTGGAGGAGCACCTGAGTCAAAATCTTTCAACCAACATAAAGAAACGGTGAATTATGTCAATAATTTCAACAGACAGGGGAACAATCCATATTCCAACACCTACAACCCAGGGTGGAGGAATCATCCCAATTTCGCATGGAGCAACAATTCAGGGCAAATGAACAATCCACACCCCCGGATTCCAACAACAGAACAAAAGTCAGGAACAGGCAAATGAACCAAGAATAACAGAAGTGTTGACCCACTTGAAAAATATATAAGCAAAACACGACTCTCAAGCAGCAAGATATGATGCTATGTTTCAATCTCAAGCAGCAAGATATATGCTATGTTTCAATCCCAAGCATCATTAATTCAAAGTCAATCAGCTTCTATTAAAGCACTGGAGAATCAAATTGGACAACTGGCTAATGCTCAGAGTTACAGACCGCCAGGTACCCTTCCTAGCAACACATAGCCAATCCAAGGAACATGGGGAAGGAGCAATGTCATGCCATCATGTTAAAAAGTGGTACTGAAATCAACAAAGATGTTGGAATCAAGGCAACAACAATTGAAGATTTTCCAAAAGAAACAAAGCAACAGATGGAGGAAAAAAAGCAAAGGAAAAGAGACATATCACTCTCCACCTCCACCTTTTCCTCAGCGTCTTCAGAAGAATAAACTGGACAAGCAGTTTGCTCGATTCTTGGAGGTGTTCAAAAAGCTGCATATCAACATTCCATTTGCAGAAGCGTTGGAAAAATGCCCAGCTATGCCAAATTCATGAAAGACATTCTTTCACGAAAGCGGAGATTGGGAGATTATGAGACAGTAGCATTATCAGAAGAATGCAGCGCCATCATTCAGAGAAAACTTCCTCCAAAGTTGAAAGATCCTGGCAGTTTCACTTTTCCTTGCACCATAGGAGAACATGACTTCGGTAAGGCTCTGTGTGATTTAGGTGCTAGTGTTAACTTGATGTCTTTTTTCTATTTTCAGGAAACTGCATATTGGAGAAACAATGCCCACTTCAGTCTCACTACAACTTGCTGATATAACGCTCGTATTTCCAAGAGGCGTAGTTGAGGATGTGCTGGTCAAGGTTGACAAATTCATTTTCCCAACAGATTTTATTGTCCTTGATATGGAGGAAGACGCAGACGTGCCAATCATCCTCGGGAGACCATTCTTGGCTACAGGTCGAACCATTATTGATGTACAAAAAGGAGAACTAACCATGAGGGTACAAGACCAAGAAGTAACATTCAATGTTTTCAAAGCCATGAATTTCCCAGATGATGAAAAAAAGGAGGAATGTTTCAGACTTGATGTGATACATAGTACCGTTCAAAACTCTAATGAAAAACAAAGTTCTACTGACAAACTTAAAGCATGTCAATTACCTGTGGAGCCTGAAGATAAAGCGCATTGCGTACTGAAGAAGCCTATTCTTGCACTACAAGCAACATAAGAGAAAAAGTTCCACCAGCTCAACGAATTGGAGGAATTTCACATATAGCCTTTTGAGGATGCCAAATTGTACAAGGAAAAGGCAAGGAAAAGACATGATGAGAAGATGGTGCGCATACAACTGGAACTAGGGCAGAAGGTACTGTTAAACAAATCAAGAGGGAAATTCTTCCCATGGAAGCCAAAATCATGTGGTCATGTCCATTTGTGATCACCAAGGTTTTACCAGACAGAGCCGTTGAGATACATGATCCTGACTCCAATAAAACTTTCAAGGTTAAAAACAAGCGTGTTAAGCACTATTGGGGAGAATCATTTGAGCGACAAAAAGAAAGTGTCACACTTTCAGATCTAGCCTAACGTTCGAGAAGTCATGTCTAGCTGACGACTTTAAACTTAGCGATCGTAGGGAGGCAACCCATGCAATTTTTGTATATATTGTGATCTGGTGTGTTTTATTTTTGTGTGTTTAATTTTTGCAGGTTTAGTCATTTCACGATGGAAGAAGCTCTCGCAAATCTTCACAAGCAATTTCCTTCTCTCCCTCAAAAATCTCTGATGAAAGTCTACAAAGCTCGCTTGGAACGGATGAGACTACTGATGATCAAAGGTATTCCTAATGACGTTCGTTGGGTAATTGAAGCACGAGTCTGATTGGCAGGTGAGTCTTCTGACTCTTTTATTTCACATCTGCCTGGTTTTGGAAGAATCACCTATGCAAAGAAACGTAGAGCTAAACAAATGAGTTTTTGTTACAAATGTGCACGCTGGAATTGCAATACTCGTTGTCGTTCTTTAGGAATGGTGTCTGATAATCGCGAAGACAAAATTAAATTCATTAGGGATGGCTTGAGTAAGGAGTCTTTAGATGATATATCTTTAACTCTTGAGACGCATCCCAGTGGATATGTTCACATAGCCATTCGCAAATTACATACACAATTCCAAAAAGAAATACAACAATTAAGTCTTAGGAATCTGACTCAAAAAGACCCTGTTTGCCAATAAGTAAAGAAAATGGGAAGCTTGTCCCGGACGCATAGACGTCAATCAAGCCGTTACTTTTCTTGTAAATATTATATCTCTTTGTCTTTTCTTAATAATTGTGATTTGTTTTGTTTTTTTCTTTTATTTTCTCCGACAGGATCTAGACCATTTTGACTATCACGATATTATTTCGCTACTATTGTCCTCTGGAAGATACTTGTGCTATTTTCACTCACCCTTTTCAGGTACTATAATCACTCCCAGTCATTGCACTTTTGAAGGCATCCAGAGTTGAGAAAGAAATACATATAAAAAATGGAAGCCACTTCAAGAAGACGAGTTGAAAACATCTGTGTGTTTTGCGGTAGTAGTGTTGGTGTTAAGCCACAATACGTAGAAGCAGCACAAGAATTGGGTCGAGTCTTAGCTGCAAGAAATATGCACTTAATATATGGCGGAGGCAATCTTGGACTTATGGGGATCGTTTCAAAAGCTGTACAGGAAGGAGGCAGTCACGTTTTTGGAATCATCCCAAAACCCTTGGCAGAAGCAAATCTTATTGAACCATCAAACGGAGAGGAACTGATCGTGCCAGGTATGTCTGAACGTTTGGTAGAAATGATTAACCGTGCTGATGTTTTTATTGCTTTGCCAGGTGGCTTAGGTACATTGGAGGAAATTTTTATTGTGCTATCTTGGGCGAACCTGAACATACACCATAAACCAATTGGGTTGTACAACGTTGATAGATTTTATGATTTTCTTTGTTTGTTTCTTGATGATGCCCGAAGAAATGTGTTAGTGTCAAAACCTTTGAAAGAACTCCTCTTTACCTGCTCCGGATCTAATAGACCAACTCAAGCCTATGAACCATGAGTTGACCCTATCCTTTCAAAGATAAATTGGTCTGAGGACGATCGGGTAAGAGGCGTAGGATTAATCTGGATCTTAACCTTTAATTTCCTGTAGAATTTCAGCTAACCAGGTATTATTTTCTAAACTCTTTCTACTTTTTAAGACATTGGGGACAATGTCTCATTTAGGTTTGGGGGAGGGAATTAGTTGATCAGTACCTTGTTTTTAGTTTGTGTGTTGTTTTTATTTTTAGTCCAAAATTTTTCGAAAAATACAAAAAAATTGAAAAATTTTCAAAAATTACAAAAATATTTTGCGTTTTTGTGTTTTTATTTTGACTAAAAGGGTGAAATTGGTAAGAGATAGCTGAGTAAGGAGTTTCCACTCCTGAGACGTATCTCAAGCCTATTTTCGTAATAAGTTAATTTTTGTTTATTTCCTTTTGAATTATTTAATTTGTGAATTCTCCATAAAACGGACTAAAATGGATATTCATATGCTTAGTTGACAGGTATTATCAACATATATAGTAACATACGGACATGAGCTAAAATTGAAAAGTTTGTAATATTTAGTGCTCTAGTTTAATTAGAGGAAGCATCAAAAAAAGCAATGGAGTAAAAAAAAAAAACGTCTGAGATCCGAGTTATTAAGTCTGTAAGGGTGTTTTTAACACCTAGTGCCCTAAAACCAACTGGTTTGGGAGTCACTGGCCCAAAGCTCGTTACATGGATCAAAGATGCTGCAAAAATATATATATCTGACGTCTGAGTAATTAAGTTCGTAGGGGTGTCTTAACACCTGGTGCCCTAAAGCCAACTGGTTTGGGAGCCACCGACCCAACACTCGCTACATAGATGGAAGATATTGTATATAAATAAAAAATAGAGAAAAATCAAAGAAAAAATCTGAAAAAATCAGAAAAATTATTCCATTGCTATAAAAAGGTGTGAAATCTAATAGAACTTTAGGACAAAAATATTACTCTCTTATCAACTGCACTTATGACTGTTGTGGGCAAAAATGAGTTGATTAATATTTTGTCGACTGTGTATATGGAGAATGGTAAAAATAATCGGAGAATTTACTTATTCGGTAATTTAGAATGAAACAAAACAACTATTGATTTGGAGTAGAAGTTTCACCTGATTAGTCACTAACTTCTTTATTCTCTTTTCTCTTGTCTTTTTGCTTTTGTGTGCATTAGTTTCACTACCTTTTTAATTTTGTAAAACGTTTGTGGGTATCGTTGCTGTAAGCCCTCACGAGACTATAACTCGTCCACTAGGGACACCTAGGGGTTTAAAGGCTTGTTGCATATGCTAAATGCAACCGTGATCCCTACGAAAGTGGCTTAATTTAATTTTAATTGTTTCTTGTATTTTATTTTATTATTTTGCTCAAGGACTAGCAAAATTTTAGGTTTGGGGGTGTGATGAACGGAAAATATATCAATATTTATCGCCCCTTTAACTTAATATTTTGTTTAGTTTCTCGGGTTTGATGAACGTTTTGATGTGTTTTAGTTTATTTTACAGATAAAATAATATCGGATCTCAATGAAATCATTTAGGACCAAATATAGGTCAAATAAGGGCAATTATTGGACTTGATATTTTAATTTTGGAGATTGGAAACTTGAAAGGGCGTTTTTGACGAAGTGCAGTTTTGGAAATTCCAATTTTGCGCATCTGTCGTATTTTGGGCATAACGTTTTACTCCGATATCGGATTGAGCTGATTCAAGTTCCAGATTAAAGAAGACTCAAAGATCTACAGCTTTTAAGGACAAAATAATTTCAAATTCTGACGATTTCATGCCCGAAATTGATGAACCATCCAGAAGTGTGTTGTGTGTAATTATTAAAGTCACTTTCAATCATTTTCAAAGCAAAAAATAAATTAATAAATAAATAAAAAAAATTATCAAATCATCACCAAACATGATAAGAGATTAGTGGAGCAATTAATAATGGATTTGGTGGAGCAATTAGTGTGAGCAATTAGTGGAGCAATTAATAATTGATTTGGTGGATGATTTGATGGAGGCCAAATTTTGCCAATAAATACCAAGCCATTTCATTTGTAAAATTCATACTTTCTTCTAAGGAATTCCTTAAGAATACTAAGAAGATTGTATCTTGTTTGTTTATTTATAGCTTTCAGTAATTAATTTCCGCTTTCGCACTTTCTTTTCTTTACTTTTCAGTTTTTACTTTCCGCAATTTACTTTTACGCACAGTACTTTTCTTTCTTTAATTTTCAGTTTTTACTTTTCAGTAATTTACTTTCAGCAATTTACTTTCAGCAATTTACTTTCAGCAATTTACTTTCAGCAATTTACTTTCAGTAATTTACTTTCAGCATTTAATTTTCAGTATTTAATTTCAGCATTTACTTTCAGCATTTACTCTTCAGTATTTAATTTTCAGTATTTTACTTTATGTCTTTTATTTTATTTAAGTTTTTTTTACTACCTGTAAATATGTGTCGTAACTAAGCCAGTTATCTGGGGTTGTGATGAAATCCAATATCACCGGTTTATAAGGGGTTAGATTATAGCTTGGGTAATATAAAGATTTATTTATTGTGTCTTAATCTTAATGCTTTTTCATTAACTGGCCATTAATAAAATTGAACTGGGAAACTTAAAAAGAACTAGACATAGGGATTTTAAGTTTAAGACCTTAGAAGTCCACGATCTTTTTTAAGGATAGATAACCCTTTAATAGATTTCCTTACAGGATAGACATATACCTGTCGGGCGGGGGTAGCCATAATTGGAACTTAAATTTAATGAATCCAGATAATTTGGTTGACATAGACATATGGTTCAATTGGGTTAAACTGGGTATTTGTGTCTGACCATCGACATAAGCTTACACATAATTTAGTGTTCCAGGTTAATAAATCAATATATTACCCAACTTTAAGATAACCACTTCATCTTTAAAATGATATTGGAAGATATCACAACCCTAGATAGTTTTTAATATTGAATTTTCTTAAAACCTACTTTCGAACAATTTTATTTACTTGTTTTTTTAAATTTAGAATCGTCACCATTTCAAATAAACCAAATAACCTGTTAGATACTAGTAATCATTTGACCTCATAAAATTAATAGATTAGATATTAAGTCCTCGTGGGATCGATATTTTTATACTACTTGAACGATACGTGCGCTTGCATTTTACGCTTGTGTAAGCACCGGTCAAAGTTGTAGATCTCGGTCGTAGCTTTCTGAAGATATATATTTCATAAAAATCGGAGTTCGAACGAGAAATTTACGGCCTAAATACCATGGGCTGTCCGAAATAGAACATCATAGAATTTCGTATCGAAGTTTCGAATAATTTATTGTTTGTCCATAAAGTCGTCCAAAGAATGTAGGTATGCACGGAGAAAATTTTATTACGTAATTCTCATCCCGCCATGTAACCGTGTTACAGTCAATAGTACTAAAGACCACTTGTCGTTATAGGGAGCGATATTTAATATCGAATCCGGAAATTAGCATTAGAACATAGATCTTAGAGTGTTCATAGTTTACTACGATCAAGTTTGGAACTTGATTGAGCTTACGTTATGAAACGTTCATAAAATGTGGAAATTGTTTACGCAACAAAATCACAGTGAGCTTATTAAAGGTTTGACCTTTATAGTATGATAGTGAGAGAAGTTATACTCAACAATCTATTGTAGATTATGAGGAAACTTGTCTCTAGTCGCACTGATTGAATAATTTAAGATCTATTGGTTAATGATGATATTAAATTGTATATTTTAGCTAAAGAGTATAAAGTGGCATTTCTAAATGGTTTCTTTAGATAAGTGATCCATTGTTATTTCTTACTTTGAAGAGTTCGTTGTGGAATAGCCCTAGAGTTTGTATTATGCTAGGATTACAATTTACTATATTAGCTTATAGAGCCTATTGTAGACTCGGATGAGCTTTCTGGAAATTTGTGTTTTCTAATTTTGATATCAGTCAGATTGTTTGATTTTATCAAAACATATAAATAAATATGAGATAGAAGGGTTAGTGGGAGCATACAAATTTATTTCTAGTATTTTACATCATAATGACATTGTCATTATTATTAATAATAAGATGTTTATGAGGTTAAAAGGTTACCTCAGTCTTATTTTCTCCGTGAAAACAGTCGGAGTGGTCTCTCTTATATTAGATATAAAGTTTTATATATGATATAAAACTAAAAGACTTGTAAGATAATCCTATTTAGTCGTACTTAAGATATGATCTAATAAAGGACGTAACAAGACTATATGTATTACAGTTAGTATAACTGTTTGACAGTTAGTATCTGTCTTATGTATAGTATTCATCTTTCGTAAAGGATGACTCCTTTTTCAAAAGAGATGTTGACTAGAATATCTAATCAATCTTATGCATCATATGATGATGGCATAATGAATACTACATTGAGTACGATAAGAGATATCAATTTAATCATAATTAGTACAAGTTATTTTGATACTCTCTAGACCATAAGATGTGTCTTGAAACATGTTATTTATTATATTTGAGAAATTAAGAACGAGCTTCTTATTAATGGAGAATAAAGTTCGCAACCATTAGGGTCAGATTAGTTTTGAGTCTAATTATGATGAAAGATAGTCTACGTCATAAAGAGTCAGAAAAGATGCAGTGAGAGTGTCACAGATAATTCTACTGTATGAGTGGAATTAATTGTAACTTATGAAGTATTGACTTATGAAGTTGCATAGTGACCTCGTAGATTAGAAGTTTATTATAAATATTGTGTTTGCAGTTGTTTATATATTATTTTAGATTTGATCCATAAATACTTAGACAACTTAGTAGTTGAAGCACAATGTTGATGTGGCATCTGAGTCATATTGATGTATAACTTAGTTTCTAGAAAAATATGAATGACGCTGGCTAAGGGAAACAATTGGATTTGTTTGACAAACTCAATATGTCGTAGCGGGCTTACTTGTTGTTGCCTACCTTTTGAGCACTAGGTGAGTTCTTTAGGGCCATGACTATGTGATACACATTAAGATGTGCATATGATATCGTGTATTGGCACTAGAGCAAGTGTGAGAAATTGTTAGGGTTGGTGCTCGGAGCGCCAATCCGGATAGTATTTATGTCCAATTCATGAATACGAGGAATACATTTTTCCATAATATTACATATTTATGGTCGCACCTCTTGTCTTTTATTATATGTATTCGATCTAATTCATTAGATTGAAACTAAATCGTGTTTAGTGATATATATATTAGATAAAGACCCAAAAATATATAATGCAGTGCGCAATTACAACGTAGCTTGTAATTGACATTGGGAAGCGTAACTATTAGAAATATATTATCAAATTAAGTTTCTGGTCAAGATTTACTAACACGATTCGGTTAAAAAAATTCATTGAGACCATTACATGTCGTATATCATACTGGGTCCGATGGTTTATCCCAATGAACCATCCGCCTCGGGAGACTCGTATAGACGTGTAGGTGTTTATTTGATAAACAGTGAACGACTCACCGAAGATTACCTAATATTGATTCTTTTACTGTAGATACCACTGTGGATATATGACTTATCCTCCACATATAGATGGTAGTCACGTAACCAATTTATTTAGATCAGACCTCCGTCTGTTCATTGGTGGTGGACTCATGCTCATGCTATCCTGTGTATCAAGATAGGATCCGTCAGTCCTATGTACAGGGCATATGTGTCCATTATATGATTAGCAATCTGTTAAATCCATGGCCATGGTATACTTCGGAAGTGAGTTTCGGGTGTTTTTTTAGAAGATTGCTAATAGATACGTCGACACGATTATACTTATAGAGATTTGACGTTCATATCTATATCTCTAGGATAATCCGGATACCTGAGACGGAAGGATTAAACGTATGCAATGACCTCGACCTGTATGATTCAGCGAGTTTATCTGTGGTCATCATAATTTACAGGTGGGTGAATTATGGACACGAAATTGGATTTCGTGACGGATATGCCTGAATCTAGAGAGTCTCACTAATGAAATATACTCGTAGAGCACTAGGGCAACTGTTATGAATAATACTGATTATTTATAACTCGTTTAATGGTTAAACGAAAAATACATGCAATCGGGACCTAACGGTCATTTCTAATTAATGTGTATTTTATTTAATACCTGATTTTATTAAATACACATTATTAAAATTTCAAATTATGATATTTGGTATATATCATTAATATATGTATTTGAGATATTTAATGTAAATATAATACATATATTTCAGATATTTATATTTATTATTTAATTATTTAATTGTTAAATAATTAAATTAATTAGTAATGTAAATATCTTTTGTAATGATTTACTTTTTTTTAAAGTTAGAAAATGGCAAGTTTCCATTGTAACACATTTGATTTGCTTTATTAAAGATAAAGTGTTAACTTTAATTTTGCAAAATGTGGACTAATGAAAATTGAACAAAAATAAATTAATTGTTATTTTTTTTTTGTTGTTATTTTCGGCCAAATGTAATTGTTTGAACAAAATGGTTTTGTTTTTCAATTACAACACTTAGTCAAGTTTTCAAAAGAACTACAAAGGGAGTTGAGAGCAAATGTGAAAGAAAGTAAGAAAACAAAGCCAAAAACTTGGATTTTTGTAAGTTTTTCACACTTTCTTCTACTTATAAAATGTTTCTATTATTCTTAACTTGAAATTGTGTTGTTAAGATGATGTCTCTACTCTTTGAATTTGTAATTAAATTTGTTCGATGCTTGTTTGAGGGTGTTATGCATGTATAATTAATTTATAAGCTTATTAGTGTAATTTAGCTTAGTAGATTAATAAGAAATTAAAGTTGCCATTCTAGAGTTTCTTAACCATTCATAATTAACCTAGAATTTTTCTTGAGTAATTTCATGATGGTGAGACTTGATTGATGTGGTAATTGAATGATTAAAGTGTTGAATTAATTCAATTTAATTTAAATCATATAATTGGAGTAATTTATGAAATTAGGGTTCTAAACCTAATCCAATTTTGGGGCTTTTCATATATGTAATGTAATTTGATGTATATTTGATGTATATTAAATTTTGGATTGATTGGATTTGACCTTGATGTATTTTTTAACAAATTGGGCCAAATTACAATTAATAAAAGTTCAGGGGCTGTTTTGGAAATTCTGGAAAATTTCTGGTTTTTTGTTGCAAATTGTAAATTCATGTATTAGACATGTATAAATTATTTTGGGATTGATTTGGAATCAATTAAATATGTATTTGACATTTTTAAGAACCAAAATGATTAATGTGCAAAACTTTGGGGTCTCACGGTAATTAATGATAAATCTGATTTTTCAGATAAAAATTTAGTTTTTATTTATTTAGTAATTAAAATAAATTGGTTTATTTTAATTTCCTAAGGAAAATATTTATCGGAAATTATTTCGGAGCGAAAATACTCGAAAACGATGAAAAACGGCGTTATCGGGTAACGGCTGCCCAAACAGTGAACCGGGCACCGTTTGGGTAGCCCACGAACTGTCAAAATATTTTTGGGGCTGACCTGGGTAGTCCCCATGTGCATTGGTCGGTCGGTTTGGTCGGAAACGCGTTTTATGTTATTTTGGGGAAAAACATTTTCGCAAAAGTTTCTATGTGTTTCTATATTATTTATGTCGTTATTTGATATCGAATAATTATGTTTAGGTGAAATATGAATGAATTATTAATATTGGATATTGAATAATTTATTCGCAAGTTTAAAAATTTTAAACTATGATTTCGCCAGAACCGCGCTCCTTCCACAGTTTCTCCCTAATATGACCCCAACAGATACGTAACACCCCATGCGTCAGGTTTTTCTGAGACAGCTTTTCAGAGAACAAGGTTTTTAGATTGATACAGTATTCAGAGAATAAAGTTTTTACAAGAATTTTAGAAAGAAAATTTAATTTTCACACAAAAGACCCAGAGTTTGCAAATATAATAGTTTTTATAAAAAAAATTTGCATAAAAAATGGGGGTTTTAGATAAGAAAAGTGTTTTCAGAAAAAGATGGCATTCCTGGTGACTGATCCGATTTTTTAACCAAAATTTTTTATAAAAGCACACCAGTTTTTATTTTAATCGTCCACTCACTTAGATCATTAAAGAGATCTAACCCCCACACTCCCAGTGTTTTGTTTTGCAGGTTTCTTGGAGGATGAGCTCGGAAGGATGAATACTGATGGCAGTCACTGGAAGGTTTGGTCCACCAGGTCGAGTAAGAGTCCAGTTCTATCAGGATTAAAAAATGTCTTGTAACTAAAATGTTATATAATATATATTATGTGTGTAATGCATTTTAAGTGTTCGCTGTCAGGGTTTTAATGTTTAGTAAAACTGAGTATTTAGTATAAGAAGAGTCATTAAATTTTGATAATATAATTGGGCATTGGTTCCATACATAAGTTGTACATGAAATGAGATTAATAGTTGTCAGAAATTCAGAGGCTCAGAGGCTCAGGGGTAATATAATTCCCTGCCGGTGCCATCCTCGGATTAGGGATGTTACACATACACTAAGTCTGGAGGTATATTAGTAATCTAGGGTAAATAACCCTTTTGCTAGGGAGTCAGTGACTGCTCTGGGTAAAGTGTTGGGGTCTTCTATACGTAGTATGCCTGGGATACTAGTATATAAGGAACTACCTCTCTAGTATTCGATTTTCAAGTACGTCCTCAAGCTCCATAGACAGGTAGTAAGAATTCCTAAGTTATCTGAATTCTCTTCCTAGTAAAAAGTAACCAAAATTCCTGCTCTAGTTAAGATTTTTTTGGTACTAATATTGGCTTATTAGCTGAAGTTCAAGACAAGTTGGGAGAACAGATAGTAAAGCTATAAGAATAGTTACGTAAGGGAGTGGGAAAACAAAGTTATAAGAAAAAGTAAGAAATGATAAATAGATACTCAAGCGACCAAGAGACAGTAAGTGGGGAAAGATACAAAAGTAGATGATAAAGAGAATTTTAAAACTTATAGAAATAAAAAAAAAGGAATATAGCAAGTCTAAGTAAGAGTAAGAATGCCAAATAAACCTATGCAATGTTTTTCGTTTTTATAAGATTCTTCCCATCCTTAAGAAGCTCTTCCAAACTAAATCAAAAGTCATGAATACCCTGTATAGGTGACAAGCCCTCTGAATAGCAAAGGATAGATAGAAACATAAGAGGGGTGAGAAATCAGAATTAGACATGGGAATCCTGAAAGATTAAAGATGTTAAAAAGGGAGTATAGATACCCAAACTCAGGCTCTCAAGTAAACAAATAAAGGTTGTAAGCATAGATCATTAATTACATTATCCCAAAAAGACCAGACAAAGATACGACCCTAAGTTACCTATATTCTCCTTCCTTAGTAATATCGTTTAAGGAATCTATCTTCATGAAGCCTATCTCATACCTAACTCATATGAGTAATAGACTTTTCCAAAATATAGAATACCAGAACAAGAAACGACGACATCCGTAGAGATGTAAGATGCTTGTCCTATTCAGTGCCAGTATAGAAAGTGGTAACCGAACAAAAGCCAGTTCTCATAGCATCAATATTCTAAAGTATGAGTAGTGAATTTAAAAGGATGGTATACCAAATAGAGACCAAGAAAACTTCTAATGACTGACAAATAAGAACCCGACCCAAGGCAATAAGAGAAACATCATAGAACTAGTGAGAATCCATAGATTTGACCAACGTCGGTAGAAATTTATGAAGGAATAAAAGGATAGACCCATGGAATTGGAAATACTCAAGAGTTAATAAAAGTACCCTTACGAATAACAAGGCTAAATGATATAGTTGTAGCCTATAGTAAGAGCGGAGAACAGAAGTTTAGGAAGAAGCCCAGAAAAATTGACCAATACTAGCCTCAACACCTCAGTCTCAAACCATGAGATAAGGTAAGAAAATATATAGGAGGATGTAGAAATTCACAAGAGAGTTCAATACATATAGTGTAAGAGATAACGTAACTTGAGGGCAGAAATGTAAAGCAGAGACCTCAGAATAGGTAAGAAACTAGAGATGACAATTCTCAGGAATACATCATATGTAATTTATAAAGAGTCTTATTGTATTGTGATGAAAGAACTAGTAAGAGAATGGCACATAAACCAAAGGATTTAATATAAATATCATAAGAAATCAAAGTGGATGGAATTCCATGGGAGTAAAGACGAAAGAATTTCAAGGAACTGTGATGAAAAGAAAATCTAATTAGCGGATTAATCTTCATAAGGAACAATAACATGAGAGGTATAGTAGGACTTCGAGATAGAGTAATGACTTCATACGTCTAAGCAAAAAAGACTAGTAGGAAGAAATACAAAGACAACATGATAGAATATTTAGAGAGTATGACTCTAGAAAAGGTTTACGACAAGAAGTAGTATAATCGATGGTCGGAAGATGGATCAAGAAAAAAGTGAAGCAAGAAACTTAGGTAATATCAAACAGAAGGATTTTAGTACGAGAGTCGATGCTATACATGTAAACACTGGAGATTTAGGCTTATAGATAAACAGTGAGTACAACCACTGTATGTGTAGCTTGTGAGACTATCATCACTAGAAAGACATTAGGACTAAACCCCACCTTCCCAACCACTCGATAGACAATAGCAGCAAAGATGTTCCCCGGATTTTTCTTTAAAAATATTTTCAGGAATAATTGAATATACAGTAAAGCAGGCCGAAAAATAAAAATCTTCAAATTTAGTATAAGAACAGAGTAAAAGGAGAAAATTGTGCTAAGTAAAAATGTTTAGAAGAAAGATAGTTTATATGGGATGATTAAGAGAGAAAATAGAAGTGAAGCATTAATAAAAATGCAAAAGAACCAACGATAGAATGGTAAAAGTTGATGTCCCTCAAGGTAAAAGACATATACAAATGAACCAGCAATTCCATAAATATTTAAGAATATGAAGAAAGACAAGAAGGATATCAAGTGAAAGGTAGAGGTAAAACTGTTGAGATATGACTATTATAGAATAGATACCAGATAAACAAGACAGATGTGTATAATGATAAGACAAATTTTCAATGGTACTACAGAATAGTAAGCTTTTCCGAATTGTGATAAGACTTGAATTTTACCTTATAAGTAAGAGGAGACAGATGGATGATAGTTATATGTATGTACGTTAAGGATAATATGTAGGATAACTTAAGAATAGACTAAGTACAACTTCGAAACGATCAAGGAAACTAAAAATACCAAAATTATTAAGAACGAGACAACTCTTAACATGATCAGATTCGATGGATAATTGAAGGTGGAGTATTCTAGAGTGCAAGTAGGCAAAGAAGGAATAGTCAGCATAAAAGATAGTAAATGTACCTGTACCAGCAACGAAATCCAAGGTGCAGAAGAGTAAACCAGACCAGTTTAACCAGAGCCAACAATAATAATAAATAACATAGTTTTAGCATAAATGTGCATATGGTCAGGCTTATTATAAATTCTTTATCCCAAACTCCTTAGCCAACCAAGAGGATCACTAGAGAAAAATACCTTGAAGTAACGTCCTAAGTTTGAGAGCCATCGATTGACAGTGAGAGTACATGAAGAAGTTAGCTGTGAGGTTTAATGTTCTAAATCCATAGATAGTCGAAAATGTGAGAACTCGAAGAAAAGAGCTCATAAGCGGTGGGAGTTTATTAAGGAGAAAAGAGAAATGATCAATAGTTTTAGTGCAAAAGTATAATAGTAATATCTTAAATATAAAGAATAACAAAGTCCCTAAAGATAACTGGGAATTATTGCTGTCATGGCAAGAGATATTAGGGGTTTTAAATAAGAATGGAACTAAGATAAGTAACACGACATACCATGAATATAGTATGATTTTGGAACTGATAACTCATTTGAATAGTTGAGATAAATGAGGTTGAATATAGTTGGAGGTTTAGAAATAAGGTTTCTGTGATGGATAGAGATAGTGGTAGTACGACGATTAGTACAAAGTACTGAGCAAAAGTTCATGGAATGAGTTTAAGGAATTACTTTTCAGTCAGGAATTCAAGAAATTATTCACTAAAGCCCACGAACATTAGAGTGGTATGTACAAGTATGACAAGAGTTTTCCAGAGGTTTTAGTATTAAGATTGTTGGACAAAATGACCCATAGCGTCACTATTTGCACAGATCATTGTGTTTTTGTAGCAAATTAACTATGTGACAAGGAAATTGCACTCTCATCATTTGTGATTAGATCACCATAGATATATAAATGAAGAGAGGTCCCTATGATTAGTTCCTAGATTGAGAATGATATGAGACAGTATCAGTCCCCGAAGGATTAATCATTAAATATCCCTAGCCGGAGTATTATCGAGACTGGACATCGATAATGCAGAATAGGCTAGTATTGTACTTGTGTGCGTTGTGAGGGCACAACGACATAGTTCTCATATATATAAGTATCGGATACTTATGCAAGTGCGATAGGAGGTCGTGTTTCACCGATAGTACGGGAAACAGCTTCGCTCTGGATAGACCCCTCGGAATCCCATTGGTATTATGACTATGTGTCTATGGGAGGCCGAAATCAAGGTAGGTATGTATAGTCTTAACTTGAGACTTACATCGCTAATACTTACGATAATCGATAGACTTTGGTCTTGGTGGTACAGGGCTTTAACCGGTTCTGCGTACACCACTTCTGGGTTTATCAGAGAGTCGTAGTGTATTGGGTGTGATGTCGAGACGGAAGTATCACTTCAGTCATAGTGGAGATGATGTCACGCAGGATACGGTACTAGTGCTCTTGAGTGATGCGCATCCAATTGGGATATTGTGACCAGGTCATGAATATCCGATTATAGAGACTATGTTACCAGACATCCGATATGTGTTTCGGATGGGGCAGACACTTATCCGATATGTGTAGACTTGGTGCTTTGCTAGGAGTCGACCTTGTCTCGTAAATCGGTAGAACGTAGTACTTGGTACGTACGTGATTCGGATACACCGACGACCGTATTTACTGCCAACGTATCCGGGGATCTCATGGGTCGCTTCCCGATAATCCACCGATGACGCATAACTCGCACTCTTAAATAATCTGGGATTATATAGAAGAAAGAGAAAATTAATCTAGGATTAATTACGGAGATATTTTATCTAGGATAAAATATCGTCTAGAGAGAGATAATGATTAATTTGGAATTAATCGATGAATTAATATATTCGATATATTAAACAAAATTAGATTTCGACCCGGAATTAAAATTAGATTTTAATTCGGGCGAACGAATTAATTTAGAATTAATTCGTTAGCGACGTGAATAGTGAATTCGCTAGGCGTAATCATTTAATTACGACGCAACGGAAAGTTCGTTAATTTGGAATTAGCGAACCCGAGCCTGAGTGTGATTGCGAGCGCATTCGTATTTTGAATTCGAGTGCGGCATCGCAAGTCGCATCAAGCGTCAAATCATTAGTCGCATCAAACGTCAAATCACTTGTCACTTTGAGTGATGTGACTTGACAACATGTCACTTTATTAAAGTGACTTGATGTGAATAATGATGGAGTTGACATGAATAGTGAAAGCTAGTGGAGGGAAAACTTTTTGGTTTTTGGCTCCAAAATTCATTTAATTTATTGGATAAAATTAAATGGAAATTGATTATTATTTTGGGAAAATATATAATCAAAAGCTTTTACAACTTTTACACAAGTCAACACACATCTCTCTCTCCTAACTCTCTCAATAGCTCACGCCCAAAACTGCATAAGTGGACTGGTTTTGAACCAGAAAAACGTGAGCAAAGGGAAGCCAAGAGTTGGGTTTTCATGGTGAAAATCCAAGTGCTAGCACACTTACGAGACTTGCGAAGGTGGTAGGGAGGTTCACCCATGAGGCGGGACTCATCCGACGGAGTTTGGAGCTTCGAAATGAGACCCGAAACTGCCAAACCAGTGAGCACGAACTGCATCAGTGGGCGCACTAAACCAGTGGGTTTTATGGCTTCGTTCGTCTTCAAATTGTCTCAACCGATCGATTTGAGTATTCCGCTACCTCCGTTGATGTGTTCACACATGTATTTCATGTCTTGTTTGATCTTGGGACCTAGATAATAACAAACAAAGATCTCGAACAGAAGAGCAAAAAGGAAATTAAGAAAGATAAGAATAACATAAATACAAGACATTCTCAAACCAAGATGAATTTGTGAGTTAAACCCCAGAAGGGATTCGAGGATGAATCCTATTTAAGGGATGGAGAATTTATAACGACCGATAATATCGACTAATGTTATGAGGTGATGGGAGTTTCACATAACATAAATTATGTATGGACACATATACACTCATGAAATGACATTGGGGACAATCGGTATATTTCTCGAAATTCCGATACGAAATTGTACAATGTTCTATTCCGGACAGAATATGGTGCATGGTGTATGTTCTATTCCGGACAGAATATGGTGCATGGTGTTGAGTGAGGAACGGAAAAACCCGAGCGTAGTGGAAAACCGCCCGAGATCAAATCCCGAGCGAATAAATATATATTTTTTTATTTACGGCAGTCCTTAAAACAGTGGGTTTAAATTTTTAATTACAAACTTAAAATTTCCAATGCATTAAAATATTTTTCATGTATTATAAATTACCATAAGTACATTTAAAAATTTCAACACACTTAAATCAATCTTCTAAATTTATTTTCAACACTTAAAAATAATCCAAACATACTAAAATTAATTTTCCAACACTTGAAAAAATTAATTCAAGCATATAAAATAATTTTCCAACACTTGAAAAATTAATCCAAGCATTCAAAAATTAACATATCAATTATATACTAATTTTCAACACTTAAATGCTTCTAATTCCGCACATACATGCTACCAATTTATCCAACACTTCCACAATAATTTTTCTCAACTAAATTAATCAACAAATTGAACAAATAAATTCACAAATTAAATGTACCAACAAGCTTTGTCAATTGATCATTCCTTCAAGCTTTTCCAAAATTTCCAAGCTTTAAGTTTTCTCTAAATTCCACCAAATTAAGCAACTCAAAGAACAAATCTTGATGATCAAATGGTGGTTTGATCACTCAAGAGTAGCAACCAACTTTTCCCAAATTTTAACTCTTAAAAACCCTAGGAAAAGAAAACTTCAAGAACAATAATCAACCCCTAACTCTTAAGGATTAATTCTATGCTCATGATAATTTATTTGGGTGATCTTTGGTGAGATACAGGCTTATATTAAGAGAGCAAAAATCAAAACAAATTCACTTCATTTCATTTTTCCTTGCTCGGCAGGCTCACTGCTTCTTTTAAAAAAATTTTGCTTTTCTTTCATTTGTTTTTTTTTCGGCAGAGTGCAGGCAGAAAGGAAAAAAAAAAAGGTAATCAAGAAATTAATGAGCCATTTTTTTTTTTTTTTGCTTTTATTAATAGAAAATAAAGAAAACCTGACCCAAGCCCTTTAATTAAACCATGGTTTAAGGGAATCTTTTCCCTACACCACTCATTTTAAAACTTAACTTAACCAAAGTTAAATAAAAAAATATCTCACCAACTTAGTTAACTTATTTACAATTAAATGATTTAGTTACTTTAACTAAAAATATTCAATTACATTAACTATAGTTACTATTAATTAATTATTTAGTTACTTTAACTAAACAATCCAATTTACATTAATTAATTGATTGTATAAGCTATGTAATTAATATTGTATATTAATTTAACAATTAAATTAATTCACAAAATAATTACTAATTTAACGTAAAATAAATTTACATTTATTATATAATAAAATTATATCAACTCTTGATATAAAATTAATTAATTAAATTCATCTCATGAATTATTCGATTAAACAATTTAATCCTAAATACCCAAAAATACTTTGTCAACATTTGACGAGAGGTCGCCCTAGTGGTCAACGAGTAAACTCAATATAATGGAACTCTATAGGCTCACGTTCGGTTGTTACGTATATATATACATATATATCTCATATATTTGTATACATATTTCATGAAGGCCTGTCCACCTACAAATCATGACTAAATAACATGACACGTCGAACCATACAAGTCGAGGTTAAAACGCTAATGTATAATCCCTTCGTCATTATCATTTCCAATTGAGTAAGGTTATAGTTATACTGTCAAAACCTTATCTACTCAATATATGAAACTTTTCATCCTTATATTCCATTAATAAATAATATAGCAAAACTCTTTTTGAATATTATTTATAATGTTAAAGAAATAATTTCTTCAACGAACTTTCGGCCAAAATATTTCCGGAATATACTATGAAAATTTCTGGAAACATAATCCAACCATATGGACTGACGAATCCTCATATTAACATAGACCGATCTTCGTGAGCATCGGTCTATCCCTAACAGTCATCCATAGGTCAAACCATAAAAGGTCTTTGACATGCATGGTATCAGGCACATAGGATCACTCACAAGATCACCGTGGTGTCTCAAGTCAAAGGACCACAATAACTACTCAACTCGAAAAGATAACTATTGACAGTTTTATGGAATATCTATTAGTCATCTTTATGAGTTTGTTCGATATTAATTCCTCTAATAAATATTTGCATTTCTATACGAACTTCCGCTAAGCTCACAGTCTGTTGAGACAAACCATATGTCCATTACATATATAGACAATGCACTAGTCTTACCAATATAATGACCTACCCATGTCAATATATCTAGAATATGAATAATTTATATTCGAGAGAATGCGTGATATTTCTCAACACCATTTGCAACTCTTGCAACTATATCACCATATGTAGTAACTCTCGGGTTTTTACTAAATTCATATAAGGTTCCGAGTGTAACTCGAAATCTCTAACTCTTAGAGTAATCTAACAATTAGATTTACATTATATAAATAAAAGTAAGAGTTTTACCATATTAATAAATAAATAACCATGATAAAATAAATATTATATTGCATAAATATCAAATATTCATACAAAAAGTGAATGGTGCTTGATCACCATTTCCAATACTCCCACTTGATCTAGTATCATTCACGATGGTTTCTAATACCCATGGAATCCACGTGTTTCTAAAACACCTTGGGAGTTAAGGCTTTAGTCAGTGGATCCGCTACATTTTCTTCAGTTCGTACTTTACAAACTACAACATCACCTCTAGTAAAAATTTCTCTAATTATGTGATACTTTCGTTCCACGTGCTTAGATTTCTGATGAGCGCGAGGTTCCTTAGCTTGAGCTATCGCACCATTGTTGTCACAGAATAACGGAATATGATCTACTATAGATGGGACTACTCCAAGCTCCGCAACAAACTTTTTGATCCAAACAGCTTCCTTTGCGACTTTTGAAGCAGCAATGTATTCTGCCTCGGTGGTGGAATCAGCAGTCGAACCCTGTTTAGTGCTTTTCCAACTAATGGCACCACCATTGAGAGAAAACATAAACCCAGATGAAGACTTTCTATCATTTGGATCAGATTGAAAATCTGAATCCGTGTAACCTCCCAACTGTAAGTCATTTTCTCCATAAAATGAGAAACTTATCCTTTGTACCCTTAAGGTATTTCAGGATATGTTTCACAGCCATCCAATGGTCTTGACCCAGATCAGACTGATAACGGCTTGTAACACTTATAGCCATACTGATATCAGGTCTAGTACATAACATGGCATACATTATGCTACCAACAGCGGAAGCATAAGGCTGGCTAAGCATTTTAGCCCTTTCATCATCTGTCTTAGGACATATTTTCTTAGACAGATGAATACCATGTTTGAAAGGCACATTGACTGTCTTACGGTCAACGAAGTTGTACCTTTCTAAGATCAAATCAATGTACTTGGACTGAGAGAGTCCTATCAACCTCCTCGCTCTATCTCTATAAAGCTTTATACCTAGTATATAAGAGGTCTCTCCCAAATCCTTCATGGAGAAATTCTTACTGAGATAGGCTTTGATAGATTATAACATACCTATATCATTTCCGATAATAAGTATATCATCAACATAAAGCACTAAGAAGACTACCATGCTCCCACTAACCTTTTTATAGACACATGATTCCTCTTCATTTTTAATGAAACCAGACGATCTGATCACATCGTCAAAACGAAGATTCCAACTACGAGAAGCTTGTTTAAGTCCATAAATAGACTTTTTAAGCTTACATACCAGATTAGGATCTTTGGCGAATGTGAATCCCTCGGGTTGTTCCATATGGATATCTTCCTCAAGATTTCCATTCAGAAAAGCCGTTTTCACATCCATCTGTAAAATTTCATAATCATAGTGTGCGGCAATAACTAATAAAATCCTGATTGACTTAAGCATGGCTACATGAGAAAAGGTTTCCTCATAATCAATACCTGATTTCTAAGTATATCGTTTTGCTACCAATCGGGCCTTAAAGGTTTCAACCTTTCCATCGGGCCCCCGCTTCCTCTTGTAAACCCATTTATAATCAATAGGAACAATTCCGTCAGGAAGCGGAACCAAGTCCCAGACTTGATTATCATGCATTGATGCAATCTCAGATTTAATAGCTTCCAGCCATTTTTCCGCATCGATGTCTAACATCGCCTCTCTGTAGGTTAAAGGATCTTTTTCTTCACTTAAAAAAACATCGAGCGTATCATCAGATGACGTCCTGTACCTGACAAGGGGTCTCGATATCCTTTGTGACCTACGAGGTGTTTGTGTCAAAGGTATCTCATCTTCTTGAACTTCTTGTTCTATCGTCGATTCAATGTTACTTTGATTGATTTCATCTAAATCAATTATTCTATGATCTACACATTCTAGCACAAATTGTGTTTCTAAGAAAGTTTCATTTCGACCAACGAACACATTTCGGTTCTCGGGATCATAGAATTGATATCCCATGGAATTTTTAGGATATCCAATGAATCAATACTTATACCCTCTAGGTGCAAGTTTATCCCGCTGTGCAACTCTTACATAGGCAGAACAACCCCAAATCTTAACATACTTAAGACTCGGTTTCCTTCCAGTCCATAACTCATACGGAATGGTCGAAACGGCTTTCGATGGAACTTTGTTCAGAAGATAAGCAGCAGTGTCTAGAGCATGGCCCCACAAGTATATTGGTAGATCAGTAAAACTCATTATCGATCGAACCATATCTAATAAAGTTCGATTCCTCCTTTCCAAAACACTATTTTGTTGAGGAGTGCCTGGAGGAGCATATTGAGCGAGAATCCCATTCTCTTTTAAATAACTCACGAACTCATTGCTCATGTACTCATTGCCCCGATCTGATCGAAGGCATTTTAAGAGTTTTCCGATTTGTTTCTCTACTTCAAATCGGTATTCTTTGAACTTTTCAAAAGTTTCCGATTTGTGTTTCATAAGAAACACATAACCATATCTTGATAAATCATCGATAAAAGTTACAAAGTATTGAAACCCACCCATGGCAGCATGATTTATAGGACCACATACATCAGAATGTACAAGTTCCAATAAATCATTAGCACGGTGTCCAACACCACTAAATGAGGATTTGGTCATTTTACCTTGAATACAATATTCGCAAACTGGTAAAGTTTATATGGTTAGATCATCTATCACACCATCCTTAACTAGTTTGGTTAGGCGTTTTATGCCTATATGACCTAATCTTATATGCCAAAATTCTGTGTTATTTATTTCACCCGATCTTTTCCTTTTAGATTTCTCTATATTAAAGACATCACGATTTTTGGTAAGAATGTAATGACCATCTACCATGATACATGAAACAAGCAAAACATTCACATTATCATATAAATTCAAAAGACCGTCTTTAATATTTACATGAAATCCTTCGCTGTCAATTACAGGAAGTGAGATAATTTGCCGTATCATAGTCGGCACAAAATAACAGTTATTAAGTTTAATATTACATTCATTAGAGAGTTTCAAAAACAAAATTCCTACTCTTCAACTTGGGGAGAATCTCCATTCCCTACTCGCAGATGGATCTCTCCCGGCTTCAATCTTCTAGTTTCCCTCATATCCTGCAACGAATTGAAAATGTGAGAGGGACAAGCGGTGTCGAACACCCAAGTTGAACTAGAATCAAAAGCAAATGTAATGTCAATAATAGGAAAACAAATACATGATAGAGCTTTCTTCAAATAGGCTAAATATTTCGGACAGTTGCGTTTCCAGTGTCCAAGCATGTCGCAGTGGAAACATTTTCCTTTTGTAGCATCTGTCTTCACCTTTGGCTTAGAAAACCCTGCAGAAGCAACCTTTGGACCTTTACCTTTAACTTTCTTCTTCTTTTTATGTTTCTTCCCAGCCGGCTTTTGAGAAGCCTGAGAAGGTCCAGAAGAAGAACCACCAGTGACCATGAAAGCAGAACTATTCTTATTCATATCTTCTTGAGCCGTCAGCAACATATTGTGCAACTCAGAATATGTGGGAAGCATCTTATGCAAGTTAAAGTTAACGATAAGGTCATTGAAAGACTTAGGAAGAGACACGAGAATCACACTATTCCCGAGGCAGTTATCAATAGGAATATCCATCCTTTCAAGTTCTTCGATACAGTCTATTAGCTTCATCACATGTGGGCTAACAGGTTTTCCCTCCGGGAGGAAAGTATGAAAAAGCTCGATAGCCACCCTATGCATCTCTACCTGTGGTCGATCACTGAATAGTTCCTTCATATGCATCAAAATGGATCTGGAATCAGGCATCGACATATACTTCCTCTGTAGTTCCGGCACCATAGATCCAAAGATGTATGACCGGACTTTCCGATCATCATCCTTACATTTGATGAACGTCTCACATTCTTCATCTAAAGCGTTATCTGAAACCCTTGCGGGCATGGGACGATCTAGAACATATTCAAGTTGCTCCGCTTGGCAAAGAATTCGGAGATTCATGAGCCAAACATTATAGTTAACAGCACCCTGGAGCCTATGCGTATCAAGTATACACGAAAGCGTGTTCGACACAGACATTCTGTCTACACAAGGATAAAATAAAGCAGAAATTAATATTTAAATATCATGATAAAAAACACTAAATATAATATGGATTTACTTTTTCTATAAAATGCCCTCGCATTGTCTTACATATTCTTTATAATCTCTACAAACAAGAATACAGAAATTTAATTCGTAAATCTCACAAAGCAAAGTAGATCCTTCTTGACATTTACGCAAATCTCACGCTTTAGCAATATTGATCTTTGTAAATTCGAGAAGGTAGACAACTATTGTCAATTGCATCTCATGCAACTCTTACATTCGGTCTTAAATCGAATCTCATCCTCACGCTTTAGCAATATTGGATAGTTCAATTTTTAGATTAACTTGCCTATTGCCGAAAGTAAGATACTAATATTAACCTCACGCTTTAGCAATATTGGATAATATTTTCTCTTAAATTCGACTCATCTCATGCTTAACCGGAATAGTAGAAAACATTATAACCAATCCCTCACGCTTTAGCAATATTGGGAATAATCACAATGGTTTCACTAACACCGTATAGACAAGCCGGACCATGTCATATTTTCAACTAAAATAATGACACTTAATAATCTAGTGTAGAGATTTTTCCAAAGTCAAATGCATACAAATATATAAAATTTATGCATGTCCAAAAATGCCTAAAACATGTAATTCACAATTAAATGTATGCATGGGCATTTGATAACATTGAGAAAAATTGTAAGGAACATGAACAATTAGAAGCACGTATCGCTCTGATACCACTTGTTGAGTGAGGAACGGACAAACCCGAGCGCAGCGGAAACCCGCCCGAGATCAAATCCCGAGCGAATAAATATTTTTTTTATTTACGGCAGTCCTTAAAACAGTGGGTTTAAATTTTTAATTACAAACTTAAAATTTCCAATGCATTAAAATATTTTCATGTATTAGAAATTACCATAAGTCCATTTAAAAATTTCAACACACTTAAATCAATCTTCTAAAATTATTTTCAACACTTAAAAATAATCCAAACATACTAAAATTAATTTTCCAACACTTGAAAAAATTAATTCAAGCATACAAAATAATTTTCCAACTCTTGAAAAATTAATCCAAGCATTCAAAAATTAACATATCAATTATATATTAATTTTCAACACTTAAATGCTTCTAATTCCGCACATACATGCTACCAATTTATCCAACACTTCCACAATAATTTTTCTCAACTAAATTAATCAACAAATTGAACAAATAAATTCACAAATTAAATGTACCAACCAGCTTTGTCAATTGATCATTCCTTCAAGCTTTTCCAAAATTTCCAAGCTTTAAGTTTTCTCCAAATTCCACCAAATTAAGCAACTCAAGGAACAAATCTTGGTGATCAAAAGGTGGTTTGATCACTCAAGAGTAGCAACCAACTTTTCCCAAATTTTAACTCTTAAAAACCCTAGGAAAAGAAAACTTCAAGAACAATAATCAACCCCTAACTCTTAAGGATTAATTCTATGCTCATGATAATTTATTTGGGTGATCTTTGGTGAGATATAGGCTTATATTAAGAGAGCAAAAATCAAAACAAATTCACTTCATTTCATTTTTCCTTGCTCGGCAGGCTCACTGCTTCTTTTAAAAAAATTTTGCTTTTCTTTCATTTGTTTTTTTTTTTCGGCAGAGTGCAGGCAGAAAGGACAAAAAAAAAGGTAATCAAGAAATTAATGAGCCATTTTTTTTTTTGCTTTTTGCTTTTATTAATAGAAAATAAAGAAAACCTGACCAAAGCCTTTTAATTAAACCATGCTTTAAGGAATCTTTTCCCTACACCACTCGTTTTAAAACTTAACTTAACCAAAGTTAAATAAAAAAATATCTCACCAACTTAGTTAACTTATTTACAATTAAATGATTTAGTTACTTTAACTAAAAATATTCAATTGCATTACCTATAGTTACTATTAATTAATTATTTAGTTACTTTAACTAAACAATCCAATTTACTTTAATTAATTAATTGTATAAGCTAAGTAATTAATATTGTATATTAATTTAAAAATTAAATTAATTCACAAAATAATTACTAATTTAATGTAAAATAAATTTACATTTATTATACTATAAAATTATATCAACTCTAGATATAAAATTAATTAATTAAATTCATCTCATGAATTATTCGATTAAACAATTTAATCCTAAATACCCAAAAATACTTTGTCAACATTTGACGAGAGGTCGCCCTAGTGCTCAACGAGTAAACTCAATATAATGGAACTCTCTAGGTTCACGTTCAGTTGTTACGTATATATATACATATATATCTCATATATTTGTATAAATATTTCATGAAGGTTTGTCCACCTACAAATCATGACTAAACAACACGACACGTCGAACCATACAAGTCGAGGTTAAAACGCTAATGTATTATCCCTTCGTCATTACCATTTCCAATTGAGTAAGGTTATAGTTATACTGTCAAAACCTTATCTACTCAATATATGAAACTTTTCATCCTTATATTCCATTAATAAATAATATAGCAAAACTCTTTTTGAATATTATTTATAATGTTAAAGAAACAATTTCTTCAACGAACTTTTGGCCAAAAGATTTCCGGAATATACTATGAAAATTTCTGGAAACATAATCCAACCATATGGACTGACGAATCCTCATATTAACATACACCGATCTTCGTGAGCATCGGTCTATACCTAACAGTCATCCAGAGGTCAAACCATAAAAGGTCTTTGACATGCATGGTATCAGGCACATAGGATCACTCACAAGATCACTGTGGTGTCTCAAGTCAAAGGACCACAATAACTACTCAACTCGAAAAGATAACTATTGACAGGTTTATGGAATATCTATTAGTCATCTTTATGAGTTTGTTCGATATTCATTCCTCTAATGAATATTTGCATTTCTATACGAACTTCCGCTAAGCTCACAGTCTGTTGAGACAAACCATATGTCCATTACATATATAGACAATGCACTGGTCTTACCAATATAATGACCTACCCATGTCAATATATCTAGAATATGAATAATTTATATTCGAGAGAATGCGTGATATTTCTCAACACCATTTGCAACTCTTGCAACCATATCACCATATGTAGTAACTCTCGGGTTTTTACTAAATTCGAATAAGGTTCCGAGTGTAACTCGAAATCTCTAACTCTTAGAGTAATCTAACAATTAGATTTACATTATATAAATAAAAGTAACAGTTTTACCATATTAATAAATAAATAACCATGCTAAAATAAATATTATATTGCATAAATATCAAATATTCATACAAAAAGTGAATGGTGCTCGATCACCATTTCCAACACATGGGCCATAACTTTCTCATACAAGCTCTGATATTTATGAATATTATATTGCCGGAAAGCTGCGATCGAGACCTACTACTTTCATGTTGAACATGTTTCCAAAATCGAACCAGAAACATGTTGAAAATATGGATGAACAGTGATTCGTGGACCCATCTAGAAAACTCTCAACTATCTCAAGAATTCTAAATTTTTCTAATTTAAAAGTTTTTAAATGAGCCGAATAGCCCCATTATATAACGGACACTATTCTTTAATCCTTAATTTGAATAAAAAGTGAGAGAGAGACGTGAGAAGAGGAAGATGAGAAGAAGAAGAAGAAAAGGAGAAGAATAAGAAGAAATTAGGAAGAAAATAGAAATAATCCAACCCAAATCAAGTTTAGGAAGATAAAAGGGAGCATGGAAGCTCTAGTTGTGAAGGAAGAATGTGATTCAAGGTAAAGATAATCTTGACCCAAATTATTATATATTGAGTTTTGATAATTATAGTATGTTGTTGACTTGAGTGTGATGATGAATGAGTGATTAATGTGTTAAGAAAATAATGATTGTGGGAAACCCCCAATTTGTTAAATTTTGGGTATGAATTAACTGGAGTCTATAGAATGGATATGAGTTAATGTTGAGGAAGATATGATAATATTTTGGATACTTATTGAGGTTATTTGCTTGTGTGATGTTATAGAAATTGAAAATGATGATGAAGTTAAAGTTTGGGTCCTGAATTTTAATATGGGTCACGATGTGAGACCCTGGCATCGCGACGCGTGCTGGGAAATTTGCCCAGATTCGGTGCTGGATTTGGAGCATCGCGATGAGCAAGAACTTACATCGCGACGTGAAAAACAGGGGATGCTCACTGTCTTGGGATCGTTGTGATGCTCGGCTATTTGAGTCGCGACGCGTGTGGGGATGCATCGCGATGCGTGAGCAGAAATTACTAGGATCAGTTTTAAATTATTTCATCTTCACCCTAGCGTGTTAGAGGTCATCCTAAGGGACTCGTATCAATTTATGTATACACATTACATCATGATATAAGTATAATATGCCTTGAAATAATAATAGGTGATTGAGCAAATAAACTTAGTTTAATTCAAAATATATTCCCTAGCCCACTTACTAATCAAGTTATCAATTATAGATCATCGCAGGAAACAGAGTATCCTTCAGCAAGTGAATAATGCCAACCCAATTCTAAATCAGTGAGTGGACACTCTCTGTCTAGGTTACTTTTTACGTTGTTTTAAGTAAAGAATTATTTTTACGCACCTAGGGCGTTAGCCGATTATTACAGTTATTTCATTAAAGAGCATGTTTTAAGAGATTTTTTAGAAAGAATAGTGATTTAAAAATGTGAGTTGTGATTTTTGGAGGCATGGGGAAAAACCCACATCAGCTCTGACTTATGGAATTGACGGATATACATGTGAACATCTAGAGGACTGGGGGGACGGCGATACGTAACGCCCCCAGATCCTAGTCCAGGATTAGGGATGACAGATGCCCTTAGATCCTAGTTCAGGGTCAGGCAGTAGCATAGATCCCCATTTCTAGCTCTAGTTCAGTGGCATGGGGGATGAAGATACGTAACGCCCCAAGACCACTAGTTAGGCTTATGAGGGAATGGCGATATGTAACACCCCCATGCATCAGATTGTTTTGAAACCGATTTTTAGAGAAAAAGGTTTTCAGAGATACAGTTTTCGGAAAAGAAAGTTTTACAAAAGAATTTTAGAAAGAAAATTTAGTTTTTACAGAAAAGACTCAGAGTTTGCGAACAAAATAGTTTTTACAGAAAAGTTTTGCCGAAAAAGTGGGTTTTTCAGATAAGAATAGTGTTTTCAAAAAAATATTTCTTTCTTGGTGACAGTTCCGGTTTTATAACCAAAAGTTTTATAAAAGCACATAAGTTTTTGTTTTAATCGTCCACTCACTTACATCGTTCAAACGATCTAACCCCTCCGCTCCCAGTGTTTTATTTTGCAGGTTTCTTGGGGGACGAGCTTGGGAGGACGAATACTAATGGCAGTCATTAGAGGGTTTGGTCCACCAGGTCGAGTCAGAGTCCGGTTCAGTCAGGATTAGAACATGTCTTGTAACTGAAATGTTATATAATAAATATTATGTGTGTAATACTTTTTAAGTGTTCGCTGTCAGAGTTTTAATGTGTAGTAAAACTGAGTATTTAGTACGAGATGAGTTATGAAATTTTGATAATATAATTGGGTATTGGTTCCATACGTAAGTTATACATGAAATGAGATTAATAATTGTCAGAAAGTCAGAGGCTCAGGGGATTACTACGGCCTATTCCCTGCCGGTTGCATCCCCGGATTGGGGATGTTACACATATACTAAATCTGGTGGTACATTAGTAATCTAGGGTAAACAAGATAATTTACAATATGCGATATTAAGCAAACACTTTGATAATTGAATAATGCATCATTTTATTTCATAAAATATAATTATGTTTGCATTATATGAAGCTCTAGGGCATATATCCCAACAAAGGGTTGATTCGGTACTTGAACGATTAAAGCGCTCAAGTCTTTCTATTACGAATATAAATATTAAAATTCATAATAGATATGAATAAATTGTTCATTATAGAATCAATGGTAGTTAAAGCACAAAATAATTATTGGGGTATAACAAACATTATGACTCGGCTCTAATTATGAGATACTCGTGTAGGGTCAATCTGTATGCAGTGATTATATCGGTTGACTCCGATGAGATTTGGTATAAAATATATCTGCAGTAACGAGAGTGCAGCTTTAAGTTCTTAGTGGAATAACCTAAAGTTAATAATTTAGAATATTTAATTAAAGAGCTTTAATTAATATTTTGAATTTATTGGAGCTCGTAACTGTAGGTCTATTTAGTCCCGGTGTTAGCTCGTTAAACCATAGAAATCTATGAAATAATTGGATAGTCCAATTATGAACTCACTTGAAAAATAATAAATATTTGAGAATAATTTATTGACATAATTATTAATTTGATTATTAATTATATAATGTCACACTTTCTAATTATATATTAGAATGTTTAATATATAGTTTTATATTAATGATTATTAGATAATCATTTAATATAGGATTTAATTTTTAAATTAAATTTGATTTAATTTAAAATCAGATATATAACTTATATCATGAAATAAGTTACATGTTAAATTTTAATTTCAAATTCAATGAAATTTGATATCATATTTAATTTTTGAAATTAATAATTTTATAGTGACAAAAAGGCCATTGGCCAAATATTAAAATTTATATTAGCATTATGGTTAATTTTTGTACAAGCATATTTTTAACGTAAACCCTAGATATAAATATTAAGTGCTTCTCTTATTTTGAAAAATACTAGCTGCTTCTCATCGTTTCAATGATATTGAAAAGAGAGAAAAATAAGAAAAAACAAATGGGAAAATTTTCACAAGAAAATTTTCATCAAGTGAATTGATCTGAGCCCACCCTCACGAATTTTTAGTGGTGAGTTATAACACGAAAGATCGGGTGGTAGACTCGATCCTTGGGACAAACTCACTTGATATGTCTCGGCAACAAACAATCATATTGGCAGTGATCAAGCAAACAAATAGTACAACATCAGCTCATGCCTTTAGCAAATATGATCAAACAAAAGCACATGCAATTTTATTTTTCATGACTTGGCAACTGAATAAAATCAGAGTGGGGCATTGGATCATCATATTCATAGAGGCACGCAGGGTGCATGTTAATGGAGGAAGCCTAACGGTCATTGTGTTGCTGTGTGCGTTACTCGTTTTCTAGAATCATGGCACATGATTTTGATGGTTGTTTGTGGCTGTTTTGTGGAATGTGACACGCTCGAAAGGTGGTCTTAGACTCCCAAGTATAAGAGTGTCGAAATAATAAAATAACCCAGTGAGTTCGGGGTCGATCTGTTGGATAATTATGACCCATAGCATCACTATCTGTACAGAACATGGTGTTGTTGTACAAATTAACTAAGTGACAAAGGAAATTGCTCTTTTATCATTTGTAATTGGATTACCAGGATATATAAATGATAAAAATCAATATGATTAGTTCCGGATTAATAAGATATCATTAAGGTTTAATCATTAAAACATCCCTAGTCGTAGTATTATCGAGATTGGACATCGATAATGCGGAATAGACTAGTATTGCACTTGTGCGTGTTGTGGGAGCATAACGGCATAGTTCTCATATATTTAAGTATTTGATACTTATGCAAGTGTAATAGGAGGTTGTGTTTACTGATGGTAAGGAAACAGCTTCGCTCTGGATAGACCCCTCGGAATTCCATTGGTAGTATGACTATGTGTCTATGGAAGTCCGAATCAGGGTAGGTATATTTGGTCTTAACCTAAGACTTGCATCGCTAATACTTGCGACAATCAATATACTTTGGTTTTGGTCGTCCAGGGCTTTAACAGGTTATGTGTACGCCTCTTTTGGGTATATTGAGAATCGTAATGTATTGGGTGTGATGTCAAGATGGAAGTATCACTTCAGTCATATGGAGATGATGGTCACGTAGGATACGGAACTGGTGCTCTTATATGCTACAGCCATCGGGATAATATGACTAGGTCATGTTTATCCGATTATAGAGACTAGTTACCAGAGATCTGATATGTGCTTCGTACGGGGCAGACACAATTCCAGCCCCAGGCCTAGCACGGGACATCCGATACTGGATCGCAATACGCAATACTACGTATACTATGCCTGATATAGATTACATATTCATTTAAGAATATTTCTAGAGAATTGGGTAGACACGGTGCTTTGCTAGAAGCCAACAATGTCTTGTAAATCGGTAAAAACGTAGTAGTAGGTACGTACGTGTTCGGATAGTCCGACGACCGGATTTACTGCCAACATATCCAGGGATCTCATGGGTCGCTTCCTGAAGATTCACCGATGACGTATGACTCAGAGATAATTAATCTAGGATTAATTACAAGAGAGAGAAAATTAATATAGGATTAATTACAAGAGAGAGAAAATTAATTTAGGATTAATTACGTAGATATTTTATCTGGGATAAAATACTATTTGAAGAGAGAGAACGATTAATTTGGAATTATTCGATAAAATAATATATTCGATATATTATACGAAATTAGATTTCGACGCGGAATTAAAATTAGATTTTAATTCGGGTGAATGAGTTAATTTGGAATTAATTCGCTAGCGACGTGAATAGTAATTTTGCTAGGCATAATTATTTAATTAAATTTGATTTAATTACTTCGTAACGGTAAATTCGTTAATTCGAAATTAGAGAACCCGAGCCCGGGAGTGTTTGCGGGCCCACTCGAATTTTGAATCAAGTGGGACCTACTAGTCGCATCACAAGTCAAATCACTTGTCTATGACATCACCGTTTGGTTGATGGAAGTTGATGGGATTTGATGGTTGCTTACCAAACACTCAAGTTTGATGGATTGAATGACAAATACCATTTTAATTAATTTTGGTATATCATTTTTTTTTACTTGGTTTTTGAAATCAAAATACAACACACAACTTCTTCTCTCTTATCGCTCCCTCACACGTAAAAAGTTCCATCTTCTCTCCTTCTCCATTTTCTCTCATGGCCGAGAGTCACAAAGGGGATTTGGAATTTTTGTAGCAAAAATTCCACAAGCTAGCACTTACTAGGAGTCTTACAAAGGTAATAAGGAAACCCATCTATGAGCATGGAATCTACACCCAAGCTTGGAGCTTGAAGATCAACACAAGGAGGAAATCCAAGGGCTTGGCCGAGAATCATCCATGAAGAAATTTTTGTGTTTCATCGCATCGCAAAGACGATCAAAGTGAGTATTTCTGCTACTTTACTTTGATGTATTCACACGTTTATATGCTTAATTTGATCTTGGTTTGACCTAGAAAACCCAACAATGAAACACAAAAACATGGGATAAATTGATTTAGGATTTAATTGGATTAAAATCAAAATCGGATTTAAAATCCCTCTTATTGCCGTGAGCTTCAAAGCATGAAATGGGATTGATTTTTTGATTCAATAATTTTGGACATGTGTTGATGATAATAAGCATGATTAATTATGTAAATTGGTATTTTGGAAATGTTAATTTGAATAATTAATTATGGCTAATGCACTTTAATTAATTAAATTGTGAAATTTGGAATTTTAGAATTTAATTAGTTGGGTTAAATCTTAATTGGGCCTAATGGGCCTAAATTGATTTTTTGGCAAAAGGGTGATTCCTCATTGGGCTTTGGTTGCCAAAGTCCATGCCTTATAAATTAATTGAAAGCCCATTAGACTTTAATTAAATTGACATTGGATAGGGGTGAGCAAAACCGGTTTCGGTTCCGGTTCCGCATAGAACCGGAACCTACCCAGAAAAATCGGTTCCGCACTAAGTGGAACCGGAACCTACCCAATTAAACAGGGTACCCTATTATTCGGTTCCAATCCGGTTCCAGTCCGGTTCCGGTCCGGTTCTGAATTACCTATTTTAAAATATTTAATGAAAAATATTTCAATGAGGTGATTACTGTATATGAATTTGGAGAACATGCAGATGGAAGTGATCTTAAGAACCCATATGCCCACATTTGTTGTAGCACTTGGGAAATTTCTCTCTTGACTTTGATGAATCATGCTTGGAAAAATCAACCCGAAGATTGGCACGCTGTGGATTTAATCTTGTGCAGCCTCGGAAAGATGCTGCTGACTTAAATGATGATGCATGTATGATTTGTGCTGATGGGGGTGAATTGATTTGTTGTGAGAAATGCCCCTCTACTTTCCATCCAAATTGCATGGCCATGGACATCTTTTTTCTTTCAAAAGCTTATTTATTAATGTATTATTTTTATATAACTGCAAACTCTTGAGAATTTGGAGTGTATATATGCAGAAAATACCACAAGGAGAATGGCTGTGTCCTTTCTGCATTTGTAAATTTTGTGGTACTGGCCCCCTGGTGATTTGCAAGATTGCAAGCAATTCGAAAGGAGATGTACGTTTTTCCACTTGCAAATTTAATGTGTAATCACTCGGAAGTGCAACTAGCAGTTACAGCTGAAGTTCTAACTTTGAACCAAAGACCCAACTTTACAGCTTCAAAATCAAGGGTCACTTGCAAAGCAATGTCAGTATAATAGAAAGGTGAGACTAAAATCAATTCAATCCAATAAACCGGTTCAACCAAATGTTTAAAATTTATGTTCATATAAACCGGTTCCATGGTCCGGTTCCGGTTCCGATCATTTTGGAACCGGAACCTACCCGGATAAAATCGGTTCCTTCATATTTGGAACCGGAACCTACCCGATTACAACCGGTTCCGGTTCCAAACCCGGAAAATCGGTCCGGTTCCAACCGGTTCCGGATAGAACCGGAACCAATGCTCACCCCTGACATTGGATGTTAATTGGGCTTTGAGACCCGTAAAGATTAGATTTAGAATCTAAGTCGCAAAGGCTCATTAACAAAGTGTAATTATTTATTTAGAATTAAATAAAGAATTAGTATTGAATACAAATTAAATTGGATTTAATATTGTAGTTTAATATAATTCAAGAATTCGTACTTTGAGTACTTATTCTTAAAACGAGTCGGACTCGCGCAAATCAAATCGTTGTTTGAACATTGGATGGTCATTAATTTCAGATTAATTAATTGGATTAGATTGATTGATAACATGTTTTGTGTGAATACATGAATGTGATGTATAAATAATGTATATCAGATGGATATTAGATGGGTGAGGGTACTTTTGAAAATTGTTGTAATAAATTTAGAATTTATTAAATTGGATCTGCGTGTCCAGCCTATTACCTCTTGATTCTTTGTATTTCTCTTCTCACCTATTCCCCTCAATGTAAATGAGGTTTCATTAGAAGGGTGATTCCTTTGGGTAGAAGTAAGATTTGTGCTATTGGGAGAGAGGAAAGGGAGAGATTTGTTCTAGGAACAAGTTGTTTTAAATATCCATCCGCATATCATTATTAATTTATTTATCACGCCTTATTATGCTTTTAGAATGCATGCTTAAGGGTATATGATAAGACCTAATCAAAGAAAATTAATTGGTTGCCAATTACACGAAAAACCCTAAACTAATATTAAACGTTTTTCCTTCCATTGAATGATTCATTCTCAAGATCCAAGATTGGCACTGGTTTGTTGGCCAAAGTCAAGACCTTTGTCCATCACGGATGTGTTTGAATCATGAAGGCTTTGTTCCATATTACATGTCTTGTCCAAGTTGTGATTTGTTGGCCAAAGTCAAGATCACTTCTTGTCCATCGACATCGATTACGAAGCCTTCCAAGGTCAATGGGTCCCGCTTAACTGGAATCATTAAGTTTGTTGTGCCAAAGCCAAGGCTTAATTGATTCAGAGGAAAAAGGTTAGGGAATATATTGGATATATTGGCATATATTAGATATTTGTTTCGGACTTGGATGTCCAACTACTGGATCTAGGAATTGGATGAGATCCAATTGATCTTAGAGATCTACCTAGTTAAATATCATACAATTTGTTGGCCAAAGTCAGGGTTGTGTGTTATTTAACGGGATCCTAGCCCACTAGGAAACTAGGTTTCCCGAGTACTCAACAGAGGGTTAGAGGCTCGTCAAAAAATAGTGGGAGGCAAATATTAAATTTGCAATTTCGTTTAGATACTTTCTAATACGTGCTCATTTCATTTTCGTCATTATTTATTAATAAATATATATTAGTTGGACAAATATTTAATCATTTTTTGAATTACACAGTTGGACTGTATTCAAACTACTTCAAATTAAAGTTGATTATATAATTGGATTATAGTAATCAATATATTTGAATTTTAACCAATCAAATTATAGTTGATTATATAGTTAGACTATAGTAATCATTATATTCAATAGTACCTGAAATCATTGATTGGATAGTTGGACTATAGCAATCAAGATAACTGAAAGATTAGTGTTTAGAACATAATCCCGAGTGAAAAAAATGTCTTTAAACAGCTTTAATTTTCAGATTGGGAATAGAACCTCTGGAGAGTCCTGGGAACTGAGAATTTATTCTATTTGATAGAATGACATCTCGGGCCTAAGCCCGGAGATGAGCAAATAGTAGAACATGATCCTTAGAAGATTCATGTGATGATAACTTTAGTGCTCAATCCTTTATACTTGATGCAATGACACTTTAATTTCTTCGTCAGAATTAAGGATTAGATCCTTAAACCATGATGATGAAATTAAAGATCTTCATAGATCTATTATTAGATCTTAGAAGTACAAATTTCAAAAGAAGCTCTTTCGCTTGCGTATATCAGAGGGTACATCTGTCGAGCACTAGGTATCGCAGATGATTGGTGACATCGATCAACGGCTGAGACTACCAAAGATTTGATCTTATAGTCTTTACTCGAAAGTTGGGGCAAGTTCATTGTGAATCAAGAATAAACTCTTGGAGAGTTGATGGCTATGCTCTAGGAGGCAAAGCCATAGCTTCTAAAAGGGGCAAAGGCAAAATCATCAAAGTCTTCTAGCAAGACAAATGACATATTCGAAGATGTCTGCCTAAACGGTGGAAAACTGGGTCACTGGAAGCGTGACTGCCGTATGGACAAGGCAGACATGAAGGAAGAGAAGAGGGGCAAGGCTCCGGCTTCAAACATGTTTGTCATAAACATGTTCACTACTAGTTTCAAAATTGGAGTTTGATACTAGATGTGGTACATAAATATGTACTGATGTCCAGAATCTGCTGATTAGTAGGAGACTGGTTTCAGAAGAGATTGATCTATGAATCAGAAACGGGACAACAGTCGATGTTTTAGTCGTAGAAACCTAAGTTTAGGAACTACCTTTTGGGTATGTACGTAAATTAGGAAACTGTTATAATGTACCTAGTTTGACTAGAAATATTATCTATATATCAGAGTTTAACCCGTTGCGGATATACCTTTATATTCTAGAACACTAAAGTGTTTTATTTTATAAAGATGATATTGATATAAACACATTAGATGTGAATAACAATATTTATATTTTGAATATAAATGAATCTCATACATATAAGTGGCATTGTTGTCTGGGACAAACTAATAAGACTCGTATATCCACACTTTCGAAGAGTGGGTACTAGGACGGATTTGATTCTATTCAAATGATGTCTACGAATCTAGTTTATTAGGCAAATTGCCTAAAACACCTTTTACTTGGTAAAAGTGCAAGTGCCACCGATCTGTTAGCCCTCGTTCATAGTGATGTGAGTGGGCCCATATCTAGCTAGGCTAGAGGTGGATATGAACGCTACGTAACCTTTACGGATGTGGCATCGCGTTATGGTTATGTGTTTCTTGTGAAACATAAATCAGAAACTTTTGATAAATTTAAAGAGTTTCGACATGAAGTAGACAGACAGATCGGCTAAAGTATAAAATCGTCACGGTTAGACCGTGGTGGAAAATACTTAAGCAATATTTTTCTCAATTACTTGAAAAAGTATAGTATTATTTCAATGTGGACTCTTCACGGAACACCTCAATTTGACGGTGTGTTCGAACTAAGAAACCGAACCTTGTTGGATAAAGTAAGGTTAATTATGAGTCGCTCTGAGCTACCATTTTCCTTCTGGGGATACGCATTAAACAGTGCAAAACTTATTTTGAATAAGGTTCCATAAATATATGTTTGACAGATTTCATATTAGATATGAACAGGAAAGAAACCGAGTTTTCTCATTCCTAAAGATTTGGGAATGTTGGGCATATGTTTGGATGATTCCAAACTAGAACCCAAATTGGATAAGTGCCTAAATTGTAGGTTATCCAAGGGTAACCAAAGTATAATACTTATACAACTCACAAGAGAACAATTTAATTGTTGCTCTCCATGTGGTTTTCCTAAGAGGAATACCTATATGCAGTGGTAAGTGGGAGGAAAGTAAACTTCGATGAAAATCGGAGTAATACTGTTCCAGGCACCGAACCTTAATGGAATACCAACAGTTCATCAATGATGAAACTTTACCAATAATCTTCGAATACACAAGAACCGTGTATGTCGGAGAGAGTCAGAAAATAACCTGGGAGGTATGGGTTTCTGATCTCACCTCGTAAAGATGTCAATCTTATTGAGGAAAATAAACCGACTACGTATGAGGAAGTGATACAAGTTATCGACTCCCTATTATGGCAAAGTGCCATGATATCCGAAATGGATTCCATGTAAACCAACTAAGTTTGGACACTGGTTGATGTACCAGAAGGCATTGTGCCTATTGGTACTATATGAGTCTTCAAGGAAGACATACATGGGTGGCAACATACAAACTTACAAAGCTAGGCTTGTAGCGAAAAGGTATCGTTATCAACATTGTGTCGATTACGACAAAACCTTTTTCTCATTGCCATGGTTAAATCCATTTGAATAATGCGTGCTAATGCAATATGTTTCATTTATGAAATATGACAGCTGAACGTCAAAACCTCTTTCCTTAAATGGAAACCTTTTGGAGGATATTTACAACATCCTGACGGTTTTGCTGTACCCAAACGAGCAAACAAAGTTTGCAAGTTAATTCGATCCATTTATGGATTGAAGCAAGCATTGCGTTCTTGGAACTATCGTTTTGATGTAATCATAATGGTATATGATTTAATTCAAAACGAAAATAATTCTTGTGTATATAAGGAGGTTAGTGGGAGCGCACTGACAATGATTGTCCGATAAAATGATGATATATCATTTCTTTGAAATGACATTCCCATAATGCAATCGGTGAAAGCTTGGCTTTCATGAATACTTGGGAGAGACAACATTTATTCTAGGAATAAGGATCTACTGGGAAAGATCTAAAAGTTGTTGGCACTCTCCGAGAACTCGTACATTGAAATAAATATACGCGACCTGGTGTCTCATAATCTTTGAGCATATGGAGTCACAATCAGGCCAATCCAAGTGATAGTCACTGGATTGATGTTAAGAACATCCTTAAGTATCTTAGATGAACTAAGTATGATTTTTGGGTTTTCTAGGTCAAACCAAGATCATATTAAGCTATGAAAAGTGCGAATACAACAAAGTAAAGTTGCGAAAATACTCACTTTGATTTGATTTGCGATGCGAAGACAACAAAAAATTTCTTCCTCCATGGATGACTCTCGGCCAAGCTCATTTCTTTGTGCTCCATGTGTTGTCTTCAAACTCCAAGCTTTGGAATGGATTCCATGCTCATGAATGGGTTTCCCTATCACTTTTGTAGGACTCCTTTAGTGTGCTAGCACCTTGGAAATTTTGCCATAAAATTTCCCTTTGCTTTTTGTTGTTCTCGGCCAAGCCAAGAAATTGAGAGGAAAATGGCACCAAGGCCGTGAGTTAGGGGAGAAGGAGAGAAGAAGATGAGTTGGTTTTGTGTATTTTGGATTTCAAAAATCTAATACCAAAAATCCAAATTCAAAAAGGTACAAGGCATTAAAGCCTTCCATCTACTCACATCACTCACAAAAGTGACATCCATCACATCACTCAAAGTTGATGTGACTTCCATCACAAGAATGACTAATGATGTGACGCGTGATGTGACTTGTGGGCTCACTTGATTCGAAATCCGAGTGGGCCCGCAAACACTCCCGGGCTCGGGTTCGCTAATTCCGAATTAACGAATTTTCCATTGCGACGTAATTAAATCAAATTTAATTAAATAATTATGCCTAGCAAAATTACTATTCACATCGCTAGCGAATTAATTCTAAATTAACTCGTTCGCCCAAATTAAAATCTAATTTTAATTCCGCGTCGAAATCCAATTTCGTATAATATATCGAATATATTATTTTATCGATTAATTCCAAATTAATCGTTCTCTCTCTTTTATACGAATTTTATCCCAGATAAAATTGGTAGTAATTAATCCTAGATTAATTTTCTCTCTCTTATAATTAATCATAGATTAATTATGTCTGAGTCATACGTCATCGGTGAATCTTCGGGAAGCGACCCATGAGATCCCTGGATATGTTGGCAGTAAATCCGGTCGTCGGACTATCCGAACACGTATGTACCTAGTACTATATTTTTACCGATTTACAAGACATGGTTGGCTTCTAGCAAAACACCGTGCCTACCCAATTCTCCAGAAATATTCTTAAAGGAATATGTAATCTATATCAGGCGTAGTATACGTAGTATTGCGTATTTTATCCAGTATCGGATGTCACATGCAAGGCCTGGGGCTAGAATTGTGTATGCCCCATACGAAGCATATGTCGGATCTCTGGTAACTAGTCTGTATAATTGGATAATCATGACCTAGTCATATTATCCCGATGACTGCAGTACTAAAGAGTACTAGTTCCGTATCCTACGTGACCATCATCTCCATATGACTGGAGTGATACTTCCATCTTGACATCACACCCAATACAATACGATTCTCAATATACTCAGAAGAGGAGTACACAGAACAACTTAAAGCCCTGGACGACCAAAACCAAATTATATTGATTGTCGCAAGTATTAGCGATGTAAGTCTCAGGTTAAGACCAAATACACCTACCCTGATTCGGACTTCCATAGACACATAGTCATACTACCAATGGAATTCCGAGGGGTCTATCCAGAGCGAAGCTGTTTCCGTACCATCGGTAAACACAACCTCCTATTACACTTGCATGAGTATCCAATACCCAAATATATGAGAACTATGCCGTTATGCTCCCATAACACGCACAACTGCAATACTATTCTATTCCGCATTATCGATGTCCAATCTCGATAATACTACGACTAGGGATGTTTTAATGATTAAACCTTAGTGGATTAATACTGTCTCATATCTTATTAATCCGGAACTAATCATATGGACTTTTATCATTTATTTATCTTGGAAATCCAATTGCAAATGATAAAAGAGCAATTTCATTTGTCACATAGTTAATTTGTACAACAACACAATGTTCTGTACAAATAGTGATGATATTGGTCATAATTGTCCAACATCTTTCTTAAGCTATAGAGAATGAGAACTTGAAATAACTGGGTTCACTGTTGCAAGTTTCCTAACCGATAAAAAAGACTATAGGTCGTAATAAATGTACTATATAATTTGAATAACGGAACAGTGAGCTGGAAATCTTCCAAGCAAGATACTGTTGCCGAATAAACAAAAAAAGCGGAATATTGCTGCAGCTTAGGCAGCAATAGAAGCGATTTGGATCTATAATAATCCTAATTGGACTAATTAGATTAGGAGTAGTTTTGTTAGCAGCTGAGCTAGGCTACACCACAGGCTAAAGAATTAATGGTCTCATCAACGATCAAAGTATATACTTTAACTATTCATCTGATTCGTTCGGATCATACATCATGGCGATGTGATGATCAAAAAAATCGCATCAGATGATAACCTTGCAAATCCGCTGACGAAACTAGTTTCTCAGCAGAAGTTTGAGCGACCCGTACATAGTTCAGGTGTAAGACACTTGAGTGATTGGCTATAAGCCAAGTGGGAGATTGTTGGACAATTATGACCTATAGCATCACTATTTGTACAGAACACGGTGTTGTTGTACAAATTAACTATGTGACAAAGGAAATTGATCTTTTATCATTTGTAATTGGATTACCAAGATATATAAATGATAAATATCCATATGATTACTTCCGGATTAATAAGATATGAGACAGTATTAATCCACTAAGGTTTAATCATTAAGACATCACTAGTCATAGTATTATCGAGATTGGACATCGATAATGCGGAATAGACTAGTATTGCACTTGTGCGTGTTATGGGAGCATAACGGCATAGTTCTCATATATTTAAGTATTGGATACTTATGTAAGTGTAATACGAGGTTGTGTTTACCGATGGTACGGAAACAGCTTCGCTCTGGATAGACCTATCAGAATTCCATTGGTAGTATGACTATGTGTCTATGGAAGTCCGAATCAGGGTATGTGTATTTGGTCTTAACCTCAGACTTGCATCGCTAATACTTGCGACAATCAATATACTTTGGTTTTGGTCGTCCAGGGCTTTAACTGGTTCTGTGTACGCCTCTTATGGGTATATTGAGAATCGTACTGTATTGGGTGTGATGTCAAGATGGAAGTATCACTTCAATCATATGGAGATGATGGTCACGTAGGATACAGAACTGGTGCTCTTATATGCTGCAGCTATCGGGATAATATGACTAGGTCATGTTTATCCGATTATAGAGACTAGTTACCAGAGATCCGATATGTGCTTCGTACAGGGTAGACATAATTCCAGCCCCAGTCCTAGCACGTGACATCTGATACTGGATCGCAATACGTAATACTACGTATACTATGCCTGATATAGATTACATATTCCTTTAACAATATTTCTGGAGAATTGGGTAGACACGGTGCTTTACTAGAAGCCAACCCTGTCTTGTAAATCGGTAAAAACATAGTTCTAGGTACATACATGTTCGGATAGTCCGACGACCGAATTTACTGCCAACATATCCAGGTATCTCATGGGTCGCTTCCCGAAGATTCACCGATGACGTATGACTCAGACATAATTAATCTAGGGTTAATTATAAGAGAGAGAAAATTAATCTGGGATTAATTACAGAGATATATTATCTGGGATAAAATACTATTTGAAGAGAGAGAATGATTAATTTGGAATTAATCGATAAAATAATATTTCGATATATTATACGAAATTAGATTTCGACGAGGAATTAAAATTAGATTCTAATTCGGGCGAATGAGTTAATTTGGAATTAATTTGCTAGCGATGTGAATAGTAATTTTGCTAGGCATAATTATTTAATTAAATTTGATTTAATTACGTCGCAACGGTAAATTCGTTAATTCAGAATTAGCGAACCCGAGCCCGGTAGTGTTTGTGGGCCCACTCAGATTTTAAATCAAGTGGGGCCCACTAGTCGCATCACAAGTCACATCACAAGTCACATCACTTGTCTATCACATCACCTTTTGGTTGATGGAAGTTGATGGGATTTGATGGTTGCTTACCAAACACTCAAGTGTGATGGATACCATTTTAATTAATTTTGGTATATCGTTTTTTTTACTTGGTTTTTGAAATCAAAATACAACATACAACTTCTTCTCTCTTCTCTTTTCTCTCTCCCTCACACGTAAAAAAGTGCCTTCTTCTCTCCTTCTCCATTTTCTCTCATGGCCGAGAGTCACAAAGGGGATTTGAATTTTTGTAGCAAAAATTCCACAAGCTAGCACTTACTAGGAGTCTTACAAAGGTGATAGGGAAACCCTTCTATGAGCATGAAATCCACAAGGGCTTGGCCGAGAATCATCAATGAAGAAATTTTTGTGTTTCATCGCATCACAAATCCGATCAAAGTGAGTATTTCTGCTACTTTACTTTGATGTATTCACACGTTTTTATGCTTAATTTGATATTGGTTTGACCTAGAAAACCCAACACGATCCACAGAGAAGAGATTTAGCAAAATAAAATAATGAACAATGCGGAAATGAAAAGTTTGCTTTGTTGAAGTAGTTGGAGGATTTTAGGTTGGAAAACAATAATAGAAGGAAATAGAGGAGTTATGGGATCCACTTTTAGTCTTTTAAATATTTAGAAATCTTGATTTATCATAATTTTTAAATTGCCATTTTTACCCACTTAATCTATTACAGGAAATAATTATGCCAATAAAAAGAACCAACCAAAAAAGCGGTAGTCATTTCTGTCAATAATTAGTCCTACCAAGGTACTAAGCATGCCAAAAACATAAAACCAGCCATAAAGGCAGTGATTTATAGAAATGACTACCGCTTTTTGTAATGTCTTTTTATTATTGAAAGAAAAAGACATTAAAAAAAGCTTTAAGTAAATAAACAAACAAGACTCTCTCCATGATTTACAGAGGAATCAGGAAAGAAAGTATGAAAATTTATAATGCCGGATGCTCCTATTTATAGGCAACTTGGCCACCTAGACCAACGAATGCATGTTGTGGACACGTGTCAGAGAATAGTGAAGCCACGTTGGGGACACATGTCAGAGAATGGTGAAGCCATGTTGGGGACATGTGTTAGAGAATGGCGAAGCCACGTTGTATGACACATGTCGCGACGCAAAGGTTCCATGTGTCACGATGTGCTTGCAGAATTTATGACGTGCTGGCAGAATTTATTTCACAAATGTGTCAATTTAAGGGGATTAGTGAACTATAAGTGTAAAATGATTAACTTATCGTCTAATAAATATGCACTTTTTTGTATTCATCACACCCCCCAACTAGCTTATTACTAGTCCCTTGTAATTCAAGCGGAATCTAAAAGAAAAATTCATATCTAAGTCAACAATTGTTTTCTTTCTGAATGAATGATCAAATAAATGACTTCTCCTATACCTTTTTACCATTCTTCCATATACCCATAAAATAAGGTATTAATCAATATATTGTGCCCACAATATCACGGGTATTTTTTGAAAAGAGAGTAATATTTTTGTCCTAAAATTATATTAGAGTTTACACATTTTTTGGCAGTGAAAGTTTATTTATAAACATATCTTCAATCCATGTTTTGAACTTTGGGCCAGTGACTACCAAACCAGTTGGTTTTAGGGCACCAGGTGTTAAGACACCCCGTCGGGCTTAATTGCTCAGATCTCAGATAAACAGTGTCTAAAACATATCTTCAATCCATGTATCGAACTTTTGGCCAGTGACTCCCAAACCAGTTGGTTTTAGGGCACTCGGTGTTAAGACACCCCTACAGGCTTAATTTCTAGGATCTTAGATAAACAGTGTCTAAAATATATCTTCAATCCATATATCGAACTTTGGGCTAGTGACTCCCAAACCAGTTGGTTTTAGGGCACTATGTGTTAAGACACCCCTATGGGCTTAATTGCTCGGTCTCAGATAAACAGTGTCCGATTTCCTTAAGCTTTATTTTTAACTCTTGTAACGAACTTTGGGCCAATAATTCCCAGACCAGTTGGCCTTAGGGTACTAAGTGTTAAAACAGCCATTCGAACTTAATTGCTTAGGTTAGAAAGGCTACGAAGCGAACTTTATTCTAACTTTTCTTTTTCTTTTTCTCTTTTTTTCTATTTCTTTTTTTTTAATTTTTTTTTTGCATAATAAAAAAAAATTTCACTGCTTTTAGGTGTTACCTCCAACAAATTAGAGAACTGAATATTACCGAATTTTCACTTACCACCCATGGTCATATGTTACCATATTGTTGATAATATCTGCCAGACGAGCATGTAAAGATCAAATTTAATCAATGTTATGGAGAATTCACAAATTTAAATGATTCAAAAAGAAAGGAACGATAAATAAATTGTTACGAATTATATTGAGATGCGTCTCAGGAGTGAAAACTCCTTACACATCCACCTCAGAACAACAATTCCACTTGGTTTAGAAAACAAATTTGTTGTTAGTTTGTGTGTATATATATGGATATATATATTTTTACACACAAAATAACAACAAAGTTAAAACTAACATCAATGAAACCGACATAAATATGAAAATTATTTATGTCATAAACTATCCTCTCCCCCAACCAAAACGAGACATTGTCCCCAATGTTTAAATAAAGAAAGAAAAAGTTTAGAAGATATCACTTGGTTATTGTGAAATTGACAGTCATAACAAAGATTACAGATTAAGGTCCATGTTTACTTTGCGCTTTTTACCACGATCGTTACCATAACATTTCAACTTGGAAAGAATATGGTCGATTTTTGGTTCATAAGCTAAGAGTTGGTCAATTAAATCATCTGCTATTCGTGCAGTTAGGAAGATATCTCTTACCAGTTTTGAAATAAACCCATTTCTTTTGGCATCTTCAAGAAATACAAAAAGAAAATCAAAAAATCCATTAACATTAAACAGCCCAATAGGTTTTTGTGAATATTCAAGTTTGCCCATGACGCAACAGTGAATATTTATTCCGACGTTCTGAGCCCACCTGGTAAAGCAATGAAAGCATCAGCATGATTGATCATTTCAGTGAGTCTTTCAGACATACCTGGGACAATATATTCTTCTCCATTTGATTTTCCGATGATGTGGCTTTCTGTTAAAGGTTTTGGGATGATCCCCAAAACTTGACTTCCACCTTATTGTACAGCTTTTGAAATACATCCCATCAATCCAAGATTGCCACCGCCATATACTAAGTGCATATTTCTATTTGCCATAACTCTACCCAATTCTCTTGCTCCCTCAATAAATTCTGGTTTAGTTTCGGAGCTACTTCCATACAATACACAGATATTAGTGAATCATCATTTTGAAGTTGTCTCCATTTGTGCTACCTTTCTTAGCTAAATGTGTTGAGGAAAGGGAGATGACGAGCTGAATTTATAGGGTGAGTGAGAAATGCACTAATATATATAAAATGACAACTATCAAAAAAATAGATTGTGAACAAAAAGGTTAGGTACTGTCGATAAAAAGTAAAGGAAAATAGTAATTTAAAGTAATGGAAATCAATGCAATAATATGTACTGGTAGTTGTGATTGTGGCTCACATCTTCCTCTTGGTTTACGTCCAGTAACAGTTTGAACCCCCTCTATGGGTCGGGGATAGGCTTCCCATACAATTTTCTTATAAATTGGCAAACAAGGGTTTAAAAGTCAGATTCACGAGACTGTTTGGTTGTTTTTCTTTATGAAATTGTGTGTGCAATCTGAGAATTTCACGATGAACATATCCACTAGGATGCGTCTCAAGAGTCAATCATATATCATCAAAAGGCTCCTTACTCAGTCTATCCCTAATGAATTGTATCTTATCCTCACGATTATCGGACACCATTCCTAAAGAACGACAATGAGGGTTGGACGTACAGCGTGCACACTTATAACAAAAACCCATTTGTTAAGCTCTTCGTTTTTTAGAATAGGTGCTTTTCCCTGTACCAGGCATGTAAGGAATGAATGAGTCAGGTGACTCACCTTCCAAATGAACTCTTACTTTGATTACCCAATGAATATCACTAGGAATACCATGAATCATAAGAATTCTCATTCTTTCTGTGCGGGCTTTGTAAATTTTAATCAGAGCGTTTCGGGGAAGTGTATGATAATATTTATGGAGGGTTACCAGAGTTTCTTCCATGCCATGGTTTGTAGGGTATCAGTATTTTTAGGAAAATGAAATAACCAATTTGAGTCACGGAGTACCGTTATCTGCTGCTTTACCAGGGTGTGAGATAAAATAAAAGAACTAGAACACTGCATAACTAAGAAAAATGGAAATTACAGAAATATTAAACAGAACATGAAAGAAACTACAACAATCAAGGTATACTGGGTCTCACAGGAAAAAGGTTTCTTGAAATTTGGAGTACTCCAAAAAGGGTTTCAGACGCTGTCCATTTACTTTAAATACATCACCGTCCCTAGGATTCTCAATGTTAATAGCCCCGTATGGGTAAACGTGTTTCACAATAAATAGGCCACTCCATTTGGATTTTAACTTTCCAGGAAATAAATGAAGATGAGAATGATAAAGCAAAACCATTTGACCAACTTCAAATATTTTTCGTGAAATTCGACTATCATGAAAGGCTTTAGTTTTAGCTTTAAGAATTTTTGTATTCTCATATGAATAATTCCTTAACTCTTCAAGTTCATTTAGTTGCAATTTATGTTCATGACCAGCATTTTCAAGCTTTGAATTAAATGTTTTAATAGCCCAAAATGCTTTATGCTCAAGTTCTACAGGCAAATGACAAGGTTTTTCATAAACTAGACGATATGAAGACATACCCAATGATGTTTTGAAAGCTGTTCGATATGCCCAGAGTGCATCAGTTAGTATAAGATACCAATCTTTGCGATTTGGGTTAACCATTTTTTCTAGAATTTGTTTAATTTCCCTATTTGCTAATTCTACTTGTCCGTTTGTTTAGGGTGATAAGAGGTGGAAACTTTGTGTGTGACTCCATACGTTTTCATTAAGGATTCAAAGGGTCTATTAAAAAAGTGTTTACCTCCATCACTTATGATGGCCTGAGGAATTCCAAATCAACTCAACAAGTTTTCTTTTAAAAATTTGATCACAGTTGTGTGATCATTGTTCCGACAAGGAATTACCTCGACCCATTTTGAAACATAATTGACTGCAACTAAAATATATAAAAATCCAAAGGATGGTGGAAATGGGCCCATGAAATCTATCCCCCAATAATCAAAGATTTCGATGACAAAGATGGGATTTAAAGGCATAATGTTTCTTTTTGAAATAGATCCCAACTTTTGACAATTTTCGCAAGTTTTGCAGAAAGTGTATGTATATTTAACAATGGTGGGCCAATAAAATCCACACTGCAAGATTTTTCAGCGGTTTTCTTAGATGAGAAATGACCTCCACATGCTTCTGAATGACAGAATTGAATAACACCACTTATCTCACTATCAGGTATGCATCGTCTGAAAATCTGATCATGGCAGCATTTAAACAGATAAGGATCATCCGAGTAGAATCTATTGACCTCGGTAAAAAATTTCCTCTTATCTTGTTGGCTCCATTCTGGGGGTATCTTTCATGTTGCAAGGAAATTGACAATATTAGCATACCAAGGCATTACGTTTACCGAAAATAAAAATTCATCAAGGAAAGAATCATTGATAGGAGTGGTATCGATTAGTGACTCGTTTATGAGTCTCGATAAGTGATCTGCAACCACGTACTTTGCCCATTTTTGTCTTTGATTGTGAGATTGAATTCTTGAAGCAACAAAAATCCACCGTATTAATCTTGGCTTGCCATCCTGTTTAGACATTAAATATCTGACAGCAGCATGATCAGAGTAAACAACAGTTGAAGAATCGATTAAATATTATCACAATTTATCCAATGCAAATATTACAGCAAGTAGTTCTTTTTCTGCGGTAGTGTAATTCATTTGTGCACACATTAGCTCAAAGGGCAAAGACCAATCCGAGGATTGCATAATAGGAGCAGAAGTCAAAAGACTGATAATATTTTGGAATGATTTTTGACATTCTTATGTCCATTCAAATGTTGCATCTTTTAATAGGAGGTTACATAAGGGTCTGGATATGGTATTAAACTCTTTAATGAACCTCCTATAAAATCCTGCATGTCCTAAAAAAGAACCAATGTCCCTGACTGTTTTTGGTGATGGTAATTTAGAAATGACCTCTATTCTTACTTTGTCAACCTCAATACCTTTAGATGACACAACATGTCCTAAAACAATTCCTGAATCAGTCATGAAATGGCATTTTTCCGAATTTAACACAAGTCCATTTTCTTCACATATTTTCAAAACATTTTCCAGATTAGTCAAACAATTATCAAATGAATTTCCAAAGACAGTTATATCATCCATAAAGACCTATAAACAGTGTTCAACCATGTCACTAAATATGCTCAACATGCATCGTTGGAATGTTGCAGGTGCATTACAAAGTCCAAATGGCATTTTCCTAAATGCAAATGTTCCAAATGGGCATGTGAATGTGATCTTTTCCTGGTCTTATAAAGCAATGGGAATATGATAATAACCTGAGTAACCATCAAGAAAACATTAATAAGGGTGTCCATATACTCTTTCTAAAATTTGGTCAAGAAATGGCAAAGGCAAATGATCTTTTCTAGTTGCGTCATTCAATTTTCTATAACCAATGCAAATACGCCAACTAGATGAAATGCGAGTTGGGATTAATTCCCCTTTATCATTTTTTACAACAGTGATTCCAGACTTTTTAGGTACAACCTGTGTACGACTTACCCACTTACTATCAGAATTAAGATAGTTAATGCATGCATCAAGAAGTTTAAGGACCTCAGTTTTTACTACTTCTTTCATGTGAGGGTTTAATCTTCTTTGGGGTTGATGATATGTCCTAGCATTATCTTCTAGATGTGTTCGGTGTGTGCAGATTAATGGATTAATACATTTTATGTCTTTTGAAGTCCATCCAATTGCCAGTTTATGTTCTTTCAACACATTTAAAAGTTTACCTTCTTGATCGCTTGTGAGAGAAGAAGAAATTAGCATAAGATAAGTTTGATTATCTTATAGAAATGCATATTTCAGTCATTCTGGCAAAGCTTTTAACTCCAAATTGGGTGCTTTTTCATGTTTTTCTTCTTCCAATGTTCCCAGTTCTTCTAAATTTTTATTATTTCCATTGTTTTCCAATACCTGAATATAGTCAAGTAGAAAATAATTAGTAATATCTGAATCTATTTGTACACTTGACTTAACATAATTAGCAGTAAAAAATTCCATAGGATCAGATAAACTCCCCTGAATATGCTCATCCACAATAGGTTCAATTGATTCTGCGCTTTCATTTTCATTATCTTCATCATATGGCTGTTTGCACATGTTAAAAATATTTAACTCTAATGTCATGTTGCCAAAAGAAAGATTCATTAAAGCGTTAGCTGTCGCTAAAAATGACCGACCAACTATTACATGGATTGGCTTAAAATTTCCTGCCACATGTTGTGTTTCTAAAATAATAAAATCCACAAGATATATGAATTTATCGATTTGCAATAACACATCTTCCACAATTCATTTTGGTACCTTAAATGATCTATTAACAAGTAAAATGGTAGTTGAGGTTGGTTTCATCTCACCAATATTAAGTCATTGGTAAACCGAAAATGGCAGTAAATTTACACTAGCTCCAAGATCAAGCAAAGCATGTTCAATGTTTTGATTTCCATTAATACAAGAAATAGTTGGACAACCAGGGTCTTTATATTTTAATGCATTATTAGTTGAGAGAATGAAACTTACATGTTCAGCTAGAAAAGCTTTCTTTCTTACCTGGTGTTTTCTTTTAACGGTGCACAGATCTTTTAGAAATTTGGCATATGATGGTATCTGTTGAATGGCATCTAACAAAGGAATAGTGACCATTACCTGTTTGAATATTTCATAAATCTTATGGGAATGGTTCAATTTCTTTATTTTTAATGCCTAAGGAAATGGAGGTGCATGATAAAAATTATTATTATCAATGACGGGTAAAGGCTCATCAACCCATTCCTTACCCTCTGATTCTGATTTTTCCTCAGTTTCACGAGGTTCAAGAATAAGTATGTGGATGGTCTGACCACTACGAAGAGTAATAATAGATTTGACTTGGTCCAAGTGTTGACTTCCAAAACTACCTTCGTAAGGGTTTTGATGACTCTTGGGATTTGACTGAGGTTGTGAAGGAAACTTACCTTTTTCTTTAACGGCCAAAGCAAATGTGATTTTATCAAAAGTTTCCTTCAAATCATTCATCATTTGTGCATTTTGGTTATTGATAGTTTCTTGTTTTTCCATGAATGAACTTAAGTTATCTTCAATGGTTTTCTTAGGTGGTGGGACATATGGTGCATAATTCTGGGAATTTCGGAAATTATGGTGAAACTGGGGAGGTTGGTGTGAAGGTTGTGCTTGGTTATCATTCCTCCAATTGAAGTTTGGATGATTTCTCCAACCAGGATTATAGGTCTGGGAGTATGGGTTTGGATTTGGTCTATTGAATGTGTTTATGGAACTGACCTGGTCATGGAGACAATATTTTAGGGCTGGTAAGGGCGGGCAAACTTATGTGACGTGTTCATTTGAACTACAAATTTGATATATGATTTCCTAAACTGACTTGACATGATCCATCTTCCTTGTTTCTAAAGCCTCAATTTTTTTGACAAAAATGCATACTTGGCAGCAAGGTCATGGTCTTCCCTAAGGTTAAAAATACCTCTACCATATGGCTGTGGTTTTTATCAGATGACTCATATGTACCAATTGTATCACATTGTTGTGTATTCTATGCTATATGCTATAGGTAATCTAGTGCATCTTCGGTATGTTTATCCCTAAACTGACCATTACACATCATCTCCACTACTTCTCTCCATTTGGGTGTTAAACCCTCATATAATTGGGTAACAAGCCTCCATGTTTCAAACCCGTGATGAGGAAAAATATTTTACATTTCTTCATACCTCTCCCAAAATTGGTAAAGTGTTACTGTTAGACAATTATGACCCATAGCGTCACTATTTGTAAAAGACAATGTGGTTTTTGAACAAATTAACTATGTAGCAATGGAAATTGCATTTTATGATTTTGTAATTTGATTACTTAAATATATAAATGATAAAAGTTCTTATGATTAGTTCCGGATTATAAGATATGAGACATTATCAATCCATAACGGTTTAATCATTAAATATCCCTAGTCGTAGTATTATCGAGATTGGACATCGATAATGCAGAATAAACTAGTATTGCACTTGTGCGTGTTATGGAAGCGTAACAACATAGTTCTCATATATTTAAGTATTGGATACTTATGCAAATGTGATAGGAGATTGTGTTTACCGATGGTACATAAACAGCTTCACTCTGGATAGACCCCGCGGAATCCCATTGGTAGTATGACTATGTGTCTATGGGAATCCGCATCAGGGTAGATGTATTTGGTCTTAACCAGAGACTTGCATCGCTAGTACTTGCGACAATCAATATGCTTTGGTTTTGGTCGTCCAGGACTTTAACAGGTTCTGTGTGTAGGACACAGAAAATGGTGATGCTGTTATAGGCTCGTGGCCTAGTTGGGATTACGAAATAACATGGAGTGGCCACCCGGTGTGAACCGAGACAAAGATTTATGGCCGCACTCACCCCTCGCAAGGGAAGACCTCAAACCTGTTGGGTTCGGAATGGTCCCTTACTTATGCCACTTGTAATGATGTGATTTATGCAATATCTTAACCGAATCTACGCAACATGCTCAAGAACAACCTATATCTAGTTCATGTTTATAAAGATAAATCCTATGTCTAAGTTTGCATGCTTGAAAAGTAAGTTATCACCACGACAAACACACGATAACACACGGAAATCCCATGAACATACTTCAATTATATAATGCGGAAAACAAATAACAACATAAACATAATGCAAATTCCAAACACAAAATAAATAACTAATCATGCTTAAAAATAAATAACTAAATAACATACTAGACTAAATCATGCTCGAATACAAGGTTGGATGAAATGAAATACGTGTGTCTCTTAAGTAGTACGTGGCGTTATATCTCGAGTGCAAACCGCACTACCGTCCATTCGGATTCGGATACGGAATTTACGTCTGGGTTTCCATCCGATATACCACAAAAGAGAACACGCATTCCGTTCATCCGGAATTCACATCATGACTCAACAAATGACTCTCATGCGATATATATTAAAATAAATAACAAAAATGAATGATAATAAATAAAGAAGGTGCCCTCAGGTCTAACCTATTTTGTTGTCTCTCGAAAGCGCATTACACGGCGGTCGGAAAGGTTGATGTTTCGCAAGTTTTCTGGTTCACTAATTCAATGTTTTTCCTCGTGGTTTCGCTATTTGGGCTACTGTTTCACTCCGTTTCGCTGCTGTTTTTGTTGTATTTTTTTTGTCACTGTTTTTGGTAATTTAGGCTACTGTTTTGGTGGTTTTTGAGGGGTATTGGGCTGCTATTTTGGGTTAATTCGGGGACTATTTCGGGTAGTTTCGGGGACTGTTTTGGGCAGTTTTTTGGAGGGTATATGCGGCAAAATTGGGCAGTGTGCTGCGCTGGGCGTGAGGTGAAGTGTTTTGTCGGTTAAGGGAATTTATTGTTTCACGTGGCGTGAAGGGTTATAACTTCGTTGACTCGTGGGTTTATGGGCTGTTGAGGTGGCTTTTTGCGTGGAGAAGGCAATAACTAGTGAAGACATGTGGCGTTAGTGGGGAGCTGTGGCTTTGAGGGCAGTAACGTTCTGAGTGCTTTGTGTTGATTATGGGTGCACCATGGGGGTTATGTGTGTGTTGATGTCGGTGAGGGGCTTATGAGTGAAGGGGCAGGTGGTGTGCGTGGCTTTGAGGCGTGAGTGAAGGCTAAGGGGGCTGTAAGGCAATGTTAGGGGCTGTGAGAATGGCGTGAAGGTATGTGTCTATTACGTGAGTTGAGGCAGTTGGGCTGTGAGTGAGTTGAGGCAGTGGGGGCTGATGAAGGCTAGACGTGAAGGTGGTGCGAGTAAAGGGGTAGTTTCGTGAGTATCAACTCTGTTTTCTTCTGTGAGTATGTGTGAATGAGCTAGGGTGAATGTGTTGGTGATGGGTTCTTTTTATAGGAGAGGGTTGTGTTTATCCTTGTTTGAATAGGAAAGGGATTTGTGTAATTATGGGGGATATTTTTAATTAGTGTGGGATAAGGAAAAATCTTTTAATTAAGGAAGTGATTTGATTTTATTTGATTTCTTCTCTTTTAGTTAGAGATATGATTTGATTTAAATTAGGAAGGTGATTTAATTTGATTTATTTAATTTAGGCATGTGATTTATTTAAATTAGGAAGGTGATTTAATTTGATTATGAATGTGATTTATGAGATTTGATTTTATTTATTTAATTCAGGAATGAGATTTAATTTGATTTAATTTGATTTGATTTAATTTAATTTTAATTTGTGACATGTATTTTTTAAATGTTTTAATTATTATTGGATGTGATTTAATGGGCTTGGGCTAGGTGGGCGTGTGGCTTCAGTTTTGGGCTAACGATGTGTTTTGAAATGGAGGTCCAACAAGCGAACCCGAAGTTAATCCAGCAAATTAAATCCAATAATGCGTGAATTCTTGACTTTTCCCTTCTGACGTCCGTTTCCCGCGGCTTCCACAATTAAAGAGGTAGTGTCTCCTTGCGAGACTCATCACCGGGACTTATATGGAAAAATACAGTGCCTACAGTCGCCCCCACTTTGATGGGACTTGTGCAGTATGTGACAATGACAATCCTATCAAAGTACGTGCAATGCATTTTTACTTACCTGGCTCGCCAGCTGCCGCTTGACTTGCCTGTTGCTTCGAACTGAGTTGATCTGGTGGCAAGGTGCTGCGACCCCTGAGGTTCATCCCTGCAAGATGTTGCGATCTCTAGGAATCACTACCAAACTGAACTAATGTAAGGTGGTTCATTCCCGAACCGTTACTTGAGGTGGTCCATTCCCGAACCGTAACTGTGAGGTGATGAGGGTATTGTTCTTGAATTGTGATGAGGGTCTTGTTCCCGAATTGTGATGAGATTGATGGCGAGGTGCTGTGACCCCTGGGTCTTGTTCCCGAACCACCGAGTGGGTTTTGTTACCGAAGTGAGCTGAGGGTCTTATTCCCTAATTGAGTTATGATTGATGGCGAGGTGATGTGTCCTCTGGGTCTTGTTCCCGAACCACCGAGTGGGTTTTGTTCCCGAAGTGAGCAGAGGGTCTTGTTCCCTGATTGAGTTGTGGGTCTTGTTCCCGTGGGTCTTGTTCCCTAATTGACGGTATTGTTCCCTAATTGAGTTGTGGGTATTGTTCCCTGAATTGTGGGTCTTGTTCCCGTGGGTCTTGTTCCCGATTTGAGTTGAGGCTCTTGTTCCCGAACTGTGTTAAGATAGGGCTTTATTCCCCTGGGCTTTGTTCCCGTTTTGAGTTGAGGGTCTTGTTCCCTGAATTGTGGGTCTTGTTCTCTGTTTGAGTTGAGGGTCTTGTTCCCTGAATTGTGGGTTTTGTTCCCATGGGTCCTGTTCCCGATTTGTGTTGAGGGTCTTGTTCCCTGAATTGTGGGCCTTGTACTCGTGGGTCTTGTTCCTGATTTGAGTTGAGGGTCTTGTTCCCTAAATTGTGGGTCTTGTTCCTTATTTGAGTTGGGGGTATTGTTCCCTGAATTGTGGGTCTTATTCCCGTGGGTCTTGTTACCGATTTGAGTTGATTTGGTTATGCCATACCTGATGTGCTAAACCTTATACCCGAGGTGTCGTGGTTAAGTCTCCATACCTAGAGTGTCGCAGTGATGTCTCCATACCCGGCGTGCCGTACATGATTATCTAGGTGCCTTCATAGCTTTTCCTTATAGAAAGGTAGTGAATGAAGGAAGACACCAAACCATTACCTAGCCTTAAAAAGTGCCTTTGATTAAACCCCTTTCAACCCACGGTAAACACGATTAACTAAAGCACAAATCACAATCATTACAAGACATTATTTCGGGGCCAATTCTCTATCCCCAATGGACTCACCAGACTGTAGGACACAGAAATCGACGATGTTGTTCTAGGCTCGCGACCTAGTTAGGAGTATGAAATAACATGGAGTGGCCACCCGGTGTAAAGCACAAATCACAATCATTACAAGACATTATTTAAGGCCGCACTCACCCCTCGAAAGGGAAGACCTCAAACCTATTGGGTTCGGAATGGTCCCTTGCTTATGCCACTTGTAATGATGTGACTTATGCAATATCTTAACTGAATCTACGCAACATGCTCAAGAAAAACCTATATCTAGTTCATGTTTATAAAGATAAATCCTATTTCTAAGTTTGCATGCTTGAAAAGTAAGTTATCACCACGACAAACACACGATAACTCACGGCAATCCCATGAACATTCTTCAATTATATAATGCGGAAAACAAATAACAACATAAACATAATGCAAATTCCAAACGCAAAATAAATAACTAATCATGCTTAAAAATAAATAACTAAATAACATACTAGACTAAATCATGCTCGAATACAAGGTTGGATGAAATGAAATACGTGTGTCTCTTAAGTAGTACGTGGCGTTGTATCCCGAGTGCAAACTGAACTACCGTCCATTCGGATTAGGCTACGAAATTTACGTCCGGGTTTCCATCCGATATACCACAAAAGAGAACACGCATTCCATTCTTCCGGAATTCACATCATGCCTCAACAAACGACTCTCATGCGATAATATATTAAATAAATAACAAAAACGAAAGATAATAAATAAAGAAGGTGCCCTCAGGTCTAACCTCTTTTGTTGTCTCTCGAAAGCGCATTACACGGCCGTCGGAAGGGTTGATGTTTCGCAACTTTTCTGGTTCACTAATCCAACATTTTTCCTCGCTGTTTTGCTGTTTGGGCTGCTGTTTCACTCCGTTTCGCTGCTGTTTTTGTTGTATTTTTTGGTCACTATTTTTGGTAATTTAGGCTACTGTTTTGGCGATTTTTGAGGGGTATTGGGATGCTATTTTTGGTTAATTCGGGGACTGTTCTGGGCAGTTTTGGGGACTGTTTTGGGCAGTTTCAGGGACTATTTTGGGCAGTTTTTTGGAGGGTATATGCGACAAAACGGGGCAGTGTGCTGCGCGGGCGTGAGGTCGTGAGGTGAAGTGTTTTGTCGGTTAAGGGAATTTATTGTTTCACGTGGCGTGAAGGGTTATAGCTTCGTTGACTCGTGGGTTTATAGGCTGTTGAGGTGGCTTTTTGCGTGGAGAAGGCAATGGCTAGTGAAGGCAGGTGGTGTTAGTGGGGAGCTGTGGCTTTGAGGGCAGTAACGTGCTGAGTGCTTTATGTTGATTGTCGGTGAAACGTGAAGGTTATGTGTGTGTTGCTGTCAGTGATGGGCTTAAGAGTGAAGGGGCATGTGGTGTGCGTGGCTTTGAGGCGTGAGTGAAGAATAAGGGGGCTGTGAAGCAATGTGAGGGGCTGTGAGAATTGCGTGATGGTGTGTGTCTGTTACGTGAGTTGAGGCAGTGGGGCTATGCGTGAGTTGAGGCAGTGGGGGCTGATGAAGGCTAGGCGTGAAGGTGGTGCGAGTAAAGGGGTAGTATCGTGAGGATCAACTCTGGTTTCTTCTGTGAGTATGTGTGAATGAGCTAGGGTGAATTTGTTGGTGAAGGGTTCTTTTTATAGGAGAGGGTTGTGTTTATCCTTGTTTGAATAGGAAAGGGATTTATGTAATTATGTGGGATATTTTTAATTAGTGTGGGATAAGGAAAAATCTTTTAATTAGGGAAGTGATTTGATTTTATTTGATTTCTTCTCTTTTAGTTAGGGATATGATTTGATTTAAATTAGGAAGATGATTTAATTTTATTTATTTTATTTAGGCATGTGATTTATTTAAATTAGGAAGGTGATTTAATTTGATTATGAATGTGATTTATGAGATTTGATTTTATTTATTTAATTCAGGAATGAGATTTAATTTGATTTAATTGGATTTAATTTAATTTAATTTTAATTTGTGACATGTATTTTTTAAATGTTTTAATTATTATTCGATGAGATTTAATGGGCTTGGGCTAGGTGGGCGTGTGTCTTTGGTTTTGGGCTAATGATGTGTTTTGAAAGGGAGGTCCAACAAGCGAACCCGAAGCTAATCCAGCGAATTAAATCTAATAATGCCTCAATTCTTGACTTTTCCCTTCTGACGTCCGTTTCCCGCGGCTTCCAAAATTAAAGAGGTAGTGTCTCCATGCGAGACTCATCATCGGGACTTATATGCAAAAATGCAGTGCCTACACTGTGTACGCCTCTTCTGGGTTTATTGAGCATCGTAGTGTATTGGGTGTGATGTCAAGATGGAAGTATCACTTCAGTCATATGTAGATGATGATCACGCAGAGATACATAACTGGTACTCTAATTGGTTGCAACCATCGGGATATATATGACAAGGTCATGATTATCCGATTAAAGAGACTAGTTGCTTGTAATCCGATATATGTTTCGTACGGGGCAGACACTATTCCAGCCCCAAGCCTTGCATGTGACATCCGATACTGGATCGTAATACGCAATACTACGTATACTACGCCTGGCATAGATTATATATTCCTTTAAGAATATTTCTAGAGAATTGGGTAGACACGGTGCTTTGCTAGAAGCCAACCATGTCTCGTAAATCGGTAAAAAACATAGTACGAGGTACATACGTGTTCAGATAGTCCGACGACCGAATTTACTGCCAACATATCCAAGGATCTCATGGGTCACTTCCCGAAGATTCACCGATGACGTATGATTCGAACATAATTAATCTAGGATTAATTACGGAGAGATTTTATCTAGGATAAAATACTATTTGAAGAGAGAGAACGATTAATTTGGAATTAATCGATAAAATAATATATTTGATATATTTAACGAAATTATATTTCAACGCGGAATTAAAATTGGATTTTAATTCGGGCAAACGAATTAATTTAGAATTAATTCGCAAGCGACGTGAATAGTAATTTTGCTTGGCATAATTATTTAATTAAATTTGATTTAATTACGTCGCAACAGAAAGTTCATTAATTCAGAATTCACGAACCGAGCCCGGTAGTGTTTGCGGGCCCACTCAGTTTTTGAATTTAGTGGGACCCATATGTCACATCACTTGTCACATCACTTGTCACTTTAATTACTTTTTGGTGGTGGGTTTTGGTGAAGGGATGATGGTAACTTGTATGACACACTTGTGTATAATGATGGGAATGACTTTTACCAAATTTTGAGATTTTGTATATCATTTTTGATTTTTTGAAAATCAAATACACAAGTCAACACAACTTCATAACAGTCTCTCTCTCTCACGGTTTTGGAAGCATTTTTTCTCTCTCTCTCTCCATTTCTCTCATTGCCGAGAGTTATAGGGAAGATTTGGAATTTTTGTAGCAAAAAATTTCACAAGCTAGCACTTACAAGGAATCATCTAAGGTGATAGGGAAACCAATCTTTGAGCTTGGAATCACCATTAAGCTTGGAGCTTGGATTTCTACTTCAAAGAGGAAGCTTGGAGACTTCTCAAAGGAGCAAAAGTTTTTGTGTTCAACACCTCCAAAATCCGATCAAAATAAGTTTAATTCTGCTATTCTTCTTTGAGTATTCACTTCATTTCATTGCTTAAAATGATCTTGGGACAACTTAGAAACCCAACAATGGTATCATGGAGCTTATTTGAGCATGAAATTTGATTAGGGTTTATATACTAAAATTTGGGTAAATTTGATTTGAGCATGATTTAACCAAATTGTTTGTTTGAGTATGCTTGTATATGGATAACTTGGAGTTATATGTGATCAAATTGATGAAAAACTAATTGGATTATTTTTCCCCAATTTGGGTATGTTGGTCGAATGGTGCTATAAACCCTAGGTCATGGAATTTTTGTTTTTTGATCATTGGATGAGTTTAAAGACTTGGGATAAATTGATTTATGATTTAATTGGATTGAAATCGAAATCGGTTTAAAAAAAATCCCTATATGCCGTGAGCCTAATAGCATGGAAATGAGATGATTTTGAAACAGTAATGTTGGACATGTATTTATTATGAATAAGCATGATTAATTGATTAGATTATTATTTTGGAAATGTTAATTTAAATAGTTAATCATGGCTTAGCACTTTAATTAATTAAATTATGAAATCTGGAATTTTAAAATTTGATTAATTGGGCTTAATTTAGAATTGGGCTTAAAATGTTGTATTTGAGCCTAATGGGCTTGGTTGGGCCAAGTTGGTTTAGGTCAATTGCATTGGATCCAAATTGGGCCTAAACCATTCCATTAAGTCGAAATATGACAAAAATGCCTTTTATGTTTAATTGGGCCTTATGGGCCGAAATTGGTTTCTTGGAAAATAAGGTGATTCCTTAATTGGGCTTTGGTATTTGGGTTTGACCCATATTGACCAAAGTCCATGCCTTAAGAAATTAATTGAAAGCCCATTGGACTTTAATTAAAAGACATTGGATGTTAATTGGGCTTTGAGACCCATTTAGATTAGATTTGGAATCTAAGTCGTAAAGGCGCATTTAAAAGTGTAATTATTTAATTTGAATTAAATATAGAATTAGTATTGAATACGAATTAAATTAGATTTAAATTGTAGTTCGATATAATTAATGAATTCGTACTTCGAGTACTTATTCTTAAACGAGTTGGACTTGCGCAAATCAAGTTTGAACATTGCATGATCACATTATTCAAAGATTAATTAATTGGATTAGATTGATTGAATAACATGCTTTATGTGAATACTTGGATGTGTTGAATGAATAATGTATATCAGATGGATATTAGAAGGGAAAGGGCAATTTTAGAAATTGTTGTAAATTTAGAATTTATTAAATTGGACCTGCGTATCCAGCCTTATCTCTCGATTCTTTGTAATTCCTTTCTCACCTAATTCCCCTCAATGTTAATGAGGTTTCTTTAATTGTATTATGTAATTGGCTAGAAGTAAGAATAGTGCTAGCCGGGGAGAGGAAAGTGAGTGATTTATTCTAGGAACAATCTGTGAGATATCCATCCGCATATCATTAATAATTTATTTACCGCGCCTTATTATGCTTTTAGAATGCATGTTTAAGGGTGTATGATGAGACCTAACAAAGATAATAAATTGGTTGCCAATTTACGCGAAAAACCCTCAACAAATATTAAGCGTTTTCCTTCTATTGAGTGATTCTTACTCAAGATCCAAGATTGGCACTGGTTTATTGGCCAAAGTCAAGACCTTTGTCCATCGCGGATGTGTTTGAATCATGAAGGCTTTGTTCCATATCGTATGTCTTGTCCAAGTTGTGATTTGTTGGCCAAAGTCAAGATCACTTCTTGTCCATCGACATCGATTACGAAGCTTTCCAAAGTCAATGGGTTCCGCATAACTGGAATCATTAAGCTTGTTGTGCCAAAGCCAAGGCTTAGTTGATTCAGAGGAAAAGGTTAGGAAAATATATTGGATATATTGGCATATATATTGTATATATGTTTCGGACTTGGAGGTCCATCTACCGGATCTAGGAATTGGATGAGATCCAATTGATCTTAGAGATCTACCTAGTTAAATATCATACAGCTTGTTGGCCAAAGTCAAAGTTGTGTGTTATTTAACGAGATCCTAGCCCACTAGGAAACTGGGTTTCCCGAGTACTCAACAGAGGGTTAGAGGCTCGCCGAAAAATAGTGGGAGGCTAGTATTGAATTTGCAATTTCGTTCAAATGCTTAGCTTTACGCGCTTTCAAATTATTTCGTCAAATATTTTATTAGTTGGACTAATATATTATTATTTTTCTTGTAATAGTTAGACTGTACTCATACATCGTTAATCGAATAGTTGGACTATTGTGGTTAAGATGACAGGAAAGTTAAGCATTAGGGATATTTTCATGGGCGATAATGTCTTTAATGGCACAAATTTTCAAGACTGGGATATGAATCTCAGAACTGTTCTGGGATCCGAGAAGTTACTCTACACCATAGAGAGACCTCTTGGGCCTAAGCCCCGACCTGATCAGTTCTTTGAGCTAGAGCTTTGGAAGACTCATAGCGATGACAACGCGACTGCTCAATCGGTAATGCTTGCTGCTATGACTCTGTAATTCCATCGTCAAAATAAGGGATTGGATCTCTATGAGATGATGGCAAAGTTGCATGATTTTCACCGATCTAATCTTAGATCGCAAAGATATGAGTTGCAGAAGAAGCTCGTCCGTGCTCGCATGTCAGAGGGTATGTCTGTTGAGCACCATGTGTCACAGATGATTGCTGACAATGAACAGCTCAGACAGATGGGCATCGTCTTCGAGGCTGAGACTTCAGTAGATTTGATCCTACAGTCTTTCCCCGACACTTAGAGTGGGTTCATCATTAACTACAATATATTGAACCAAGACCAAACTCTTGGAGAGTTGATGTCCACTCTGCGCGAAGCAGAAAAAGAGCTCCTTAAGGGCAAGAAGCGCGAGGCGCACTTCGCTTCAACATCTTAGACTCTGAGGGCTTGGCGCGCACTTCGCTTCAACATCTTAGACTCTGAGGGCTTGGCCCAAGGCGACTGGAGATGTAAAGAAGAAGAAGAAGAAGAAGAAGAATAAGAATAAGAAGAAGAAGAAGAATAAGAAGAAGAAGAAAGGCAAGGCCAAATTTTCAAAACCTTCTGGGAAGGGTAAGGACAAATCCCAAGATGTATGTCTCCAGTACGGCAAGCGGGGTCATTGGAAGCGTGACTGCCGCGAGTACAAGGCACACAGGAAGGAAATCAAAGCGAGCAAGGCACCGGCTTCAGGTATGTTTGTTATAGAAATAAACATGTCTACTACTAGTTTTAAAAATTGGATTTTTGATTCTGGTTGTCGTACTCATATATGTAATGATGTGCAGGATCTGCAGATTAGCAGGAGACTGGCCTCAGAAGAAATTGACCTCTGCGTTGGAAATGGGACACGAGTCCCCGTTTTGGCCGTTGGTACTTTTGTTTCGGAACTGCCCTCGGGGCATGTACTTAAACTTACAGACTGTTATTATGTACCTAGTTTGACTAGGAATATTATTTCTGTATCTATGTTAGCCCAATGTGGGTATACTTTTGTATTTAGAAATACTGGGTGTTTTATGTATAAAAATGATATGGAAATTTGCACTGCTGATGTAAATAATGGTCTTTATATTTTGAATATGAATCAATCTTAAACATATAATGTAACAAACAAAAGGCTTAAAGTAAGTAACAAAGATGAAACTTACATGTGGCATTGTCGTCTGGGACACATAAACAAGACACATATATCCACACTTTCGAAGAGTGGGTACTTGGACGGATTTGATCCAAATTCATATGACGTCTGTGAATCTTGTTTATTAGGCAAGATGCCTAAATCACCTTTTAGCAGTAAAGGTGCACGTGCCACCGAACTGTTAGCCCTCGTTCATAGTGACGTATGTGGGCCCATGTCTAGCCAGGATAGAGGTGGATATGAATACTTCGTAACCTTTACGAATGATGCATCGCGTTATGGTTATGTGTATCTTATGAGACACAAGTCGGAAACCTTTGAGAAATTCAAAGAGTTTCGACACAAAGTAGAAAATAGACCAGTAAGAGTATTAAGACATTACGGTCGGACCGTGGTGGCGAATACTTAAGCAATGAGTTTCTTGATTACTTGAAAGAACACAGTGGACTCCTCTCGGAACACCGCAATTAAACGGTGTGTCCGAACGGAGAAACCGAACTTTGTTAGACATGGTATAGTCTATGATGAGTCGCACAGAGCTACCTATTTCCTTCTGGGGATATGCATTGAACAATGCAATACTTATTTTGAATAAGGTTCTGTCAAATTTCGTTCAACAGACTCCGTATGAAATATGGACAGGAAATAAACCAGGTTTCTCATTCCTGAAGATTTGGGGTTGCTGGGCATATGTCAAATGTTTGGAAGGTACCAAACTTGAACCCAAATCGGATAAATGCCTATTTGTAGGATATCCTAGGGAAACCAAAGGATATTACTTCTAGCACCCACAAGAGAACAAAGTATTTGTTGCTCTACATGCGGTTTTCCTTGAGAAGGAATTCCTAAATGCAGTGATAAGTGGGAGGAAAGTAGAACTCGATAAAAATCAGAGTGATACTGTTCCTGGCACAGAATCCTTAGCGGAAAGTTTGGACACTGGTTGATGCACCAGAAGGCGTAAAGCTTATTGGTTGCAAATGGGTCTTCAAGAGGAAGACCGACATGGATGGCATCATACAAATGTACAAAGCTAGGCTTGTAGCGAAAGGGTATCGTCAACGACATGGTGTCGATTACGAAAAAACTTTTTCACCCATTGCCATGATTAAATCCATTCGGATTATGCTTGCTATTGTTACATATTTCGATTACGAGATATAGCAGATGGACGTCAAAACCGCTTTATTTAACGGAAACCTTTTGGAGGATGTTTATATGCAACAGCCTGACGATTTTCTCGTACCAAGACTTGCAAACAAGGTTTGTAAGTTAAATCGATCCATTTATGAATTGAAGCAAGCCTCGCGTTGTTGGAACCAACGTTTTGATGAGATCAAAAAAGAATATGATTTCGTTCAAAACAAGGATGATCCTTGTGTATATAAGAAGGTTAGTGGGAGCGCACTGACATTCATTGTCCTTTACGTTGATGATGTATTGCTTATTGGCAATGACAATACTATGTTAACGTCGGTGAAAGCTTGGCTTTCATTAAAATTCTCCATGAAGGATCTGGGAGAAGCAGCCTTTATTCTAGGAATAAAGATCTACGGGATAGATCTAGAAAGCTGATTGGACTATCCCAGAGCACGTACATTGACAAAGTGTTAAAGAGATTCAACATGGATCAGTCCAAGAGGGGACTGTTGCCAGTGTCATATGGCGTCACTCTATCTAAGGACATGTGTCCTAAAACTCAAGATGAGAGAGACAACATGAGTCGGATACCGTTCGCCTCGGCAGTCGGATCGATCATGTATGCCATGATATATACGCGACCTGATGTCTCGTATGTTTTGAGCATGTGTAGTCGCTATCAGGCCGATCCAGATGATAGTCACTGGATGGCGGTTAAGAATATCCTTAAGTATCTTAGACGAACTGAGGATGCTTTCTTAATCTATGGAGATGGAGAACTTGAGTTAACTGGGTATACCGACGCAAGTTTCCAAACCGATAAAGACGACTGTAAGTCGTAATCCGGGTACATATTTTGTTTGAATAACGGAGCAGTAATTTGGAAATCTTCCAAGCAAGAGACTGTTGCTGATTCAACAACAGAAGCGGAGTATATTGCTTCAGCTGAAGTAACAAAAGAGGCATTTTGGATCCGTAAATTCCTAATTAGATTAGGAGTAGTTCCGTTAGCAGCTGAGCCTGTTCCATTGTATTGTGACAATAACGGGGCTATAGCGCAGGCTAAGGAACCGTGGTCTCATCAAAGATCTAAGCATGTTCTTCGACGTTTCCATTTGATTCGTGAGATCATACATTATGGTGATGTGAAGATCGAGAAGGTCGCATCAGAGGGTAACATTGCAGATCCGCTGACGAAAGCTATTCCTCAGCAAAAGTTTGAGCGACATGTACACAGTTCAGGTATTAGATGCTTGAGTGACTGTCTATAGGCCAAGTGGGAGATTGTTAGACAATTATGACCCATAGTGTCACTATTTGTAAAAGATATTGTGGTTTTTGTACAAATTAACTATGTAGCAATGGAAATTGTATTTTATCATTTTGAAATTTGATTACTTAAATATATAAATGATAAAAGTCCTTATGATTAGTTCCGAATTATAAGATATGAGACAGTATCAATCCATAACGGTTTAATCATTAAATATCCCTAGTCATAGTATTATCGACATTGGACATCGATAATGCGGAATAGACTAGTATTGCACTTGTGCGTGTTATGGAAGCGTAACGGCATAGTTCTCATATATTTAAGTATTGGATACTTATGCAAATGTGATAGGAGGTTGTGTTTACCGATGGTACGGAAACAGCTTCGCTCTAGAGAGACCCCGCAGAATCCCATTGGTAGTGTGACTATGTGTCTATGGGAATCCGCATCAGGGTAGGTGTATTTGGTCTTAACCTGAGACTTGCATCGCTAGTACTTGCGACAATCAATACGCTTTGGTTTTGGTCGTCCAAGAGTTTAACAGGTTCTGTGTAAGCCTCTTCTAGATTTATTGAGAATCGTAGTGTATTGGGTGTGATGTCAAGATGGAAGTATCATTTCAGTCATATGGAGATGATGATCACGCAGGGATACAGAACTGGTACTCTAATTGGTTGCAACCATCAGGATAATATGACAAGGTCATTATTATCCAATTAAAGAGACTAGTTTCTTGTAATCCGATATATGCTTCGTACGGGGTAGACACTATTCCAGCCCTAGGCCTTGCATGTGACATCCGATACTGGATCATAATACGCAATACTACGTATACTACGTCTGACATAGATTATATATTCCTTTAAGAATATTTCTGGAGAATTGAGTAGGCACGGTGCTTTGTTAGAAGCCAACCCTGTCTCGTAAATCGGTAAAAACGTAGTACGAGGTACGTACGTGTTCAGATAGTTCGACGACTGGATTTACTGCCAACATATTCAGGGATCTCATGGGTCGCTTCCCGAAGATTCACCGATGACGTATGATTCGAACATAATTAATCTAGGATTAATTACGGAGAGATTTTATCTAGGATAAAATACTATTTGAAGAAAGAGAACGATTAATTTGGAATTAATCGATAAAATAATATATTCGATATATTAAATGAAATTAGATTTCAACAAGGAATTTTAATTGGATTTTAATTCGGGCAAACGAATTAATTTAGAATTAATTCTCAAGCGACATGAATAGTAATTTTGCTTGGCATAATTATTTAATTAAATTTGATTTAATTACGTCGCAACGAAATGTTCGTTAATTCGGAATTAGCGAACCCGAGCCCGGGAGTGTTTGCGGGCCCACTCGGATTTTGAATTTAGTGGGACCCACATGTCACATCACTTGTCAGTTTAATTACTTTTTGGTGATGGGTTTTGGTGAAGGAATGATGGTAACTTGTATGACAAATTTGTGTGTAATGATGGGAATGACTTTTACCAAATTTTGAGATTTGGTTTATCATTTTTGATTTTTTGAAAATCAAATACACAAGTCAACACAACGTCATAACATTTTCTCTCTCTCACGGTTTTGGAAGCCTTTTTCTCTCTCCCTCTCCATTTCTCTCATTGCCGATAGTTACAAGGAAGATTTGGAATTTTTATAGCAAAATATTTCACAAGCTAGCACTTACAAGGAATCATCTAATGTGATAGGGAAACCAACCTTTGAGCTTGGAATCACCATTAAGCTTGGAGCTTCGATTTCTACTTCAAAGAGGAAGCTTGGAGACTTCTCAAATGAGCAAAAGTTTTTTGTGTTCAACACCTCCAAAATCCGATCAAAGTAAGTTTAATTCCACTATTCTTCTTTGAGTATTCACTTGATTTCATTGCTTAAAATGATATTGGGACAACTTACAAACCCAACAGTTTCCCCCGACTCTTGTGTGAATGTTGTGATTCTTCTCTTGAAGGAATTTATCCTATGAGGGGGAAATAACTTTTTAAGAAACTGCTCTTGTAAATCATCCCATGTTCTAATTGATCCTGACATAAGGTTTTGTAGCCAAATTTTAGATTTATCCTTTAAATAAAAAGGAAAAAACTTTAACCGAATATATTCATGCTACAATTTTGTTATGTGCAAGTGTTACATAATTCTTCGAACTCTCTTAGGTGATGATAAGGGTTTTCTGATTCTAGACCGTGGAATGTGGGTAAAAGATTGATGAAACTCGAGTTAAAATTGAAACGTGCTACTTCTGGCGGAAAAACATTGCAAGATGGTGATCTTGACCTAGTAGGATTCATGAATTGTTTGGGTGTCCTAGGGTGATTAGGATCTCCATGCTGAGACACGTTTTCTTCCTGATTAACTAGATTTTCAACTCGGGCATGTGGATTTTCAATTTGGTTTTCAGCCATTCTTACAAACAATGAAGTTGATGAAGACTCTCTTTTTAATCTACCACTAGATGTTCGAGACCAGTGTTTAATGCAACTTTATAGACAAACTAAATGCAAAAATATGAAACTGCAAAAATAAATAAAAGAAAGAAATTAACTAACAAAGTGAAAGAACAGCTAAAGGAAATACAGATGCAGTAATTTAGATCTAAAAATGTCCTCTAACCCTCGTCAATTCCGATCTCAATTGAATTTCTCGTTCATTTTTCTCAATGTCTTGAATTATATTTTCGTGAAGCTTTATGAGTGTATCTCTATGTGGGGATGGTTCGAAAAATTCTTTAATGAACAGCAATCACCTTTTAAGTTGATTTTTCTGTTTCCTGTAACCAATAAAAATTTAAAATAAGGTTTGTCTATATGTGGGATTTCTGGGTTCAAGATTCATCAAGGATTAATCAGGACAGTTTGGATCTACACAAATAAAATAAAAGAAGAGGAAGATAAGATGGAGAATTTAAATAAAAATAAAATACGAAATAAAAATAAAGAAAAGAAAAGTAGAGAAAGAAGAAATTAATAAATATTCTATCTACTAAATAATACTTCCCCGACAACGGCGGCAAGAACTTGACACGCTCGAAAAGTGGTCTTTTACTCCCAAGTATAAGAGTGTCGAAGTAATAAAATAACCCGGTGAGTCCGGGGTCGATCCACATAGAAGAGATTTAGAAAAATAGAATAATGTACAATGCGGAAATGAAAGGTTTGCTTTGTTGAAGTAGTTGGGTGATTTTAAGTTGGAAGACAATAATAGAAGGAAATGATGGAGTTAGGGGATCCACTTTTAGTCTTTTAAACATTTAGAAATCCCGTTTTATCATAATTTATAAATTACCATTTTTACCCACTTAATCTATTACAGGAATTAATTATGCCAATAAAAAGAACCAGCCATAAAAGCGGTAGTCATTTCTGTCAATAATTAGTCCTACCAAGGTAATAAGCATGCCAAAAACATAAAACCAGCCATAAAGGCGGTGATACATTTTTTCTATAACAAGTCCTACGAAGGTACTTAATTATGCCAAAATCATATAAAACCATCCATATAGGTGGTGGAAAGATAAAATCAGCCATAAAGGCGGTAGAAAGATAAAACCGGCCATAAAGACGGTAGAAAGATAAAACCAGGCATAAAGGCAGTAGAAAGATAAAACCAGCCATAAAGGCGGTAGAAAGATAAAACCAGCCATAAAGGCGGTAGAAAGATAAAATCGGCCATAAAGGCAGTAGAAAGATTGTCAATAATTAATCTAGAATTAAATCATGTTTTAATCAATAGATTTCAATGTATTTATTATAATAGAAGCGAGTTTAATCTATGTTTCCATTATAAAAGCTTCACCCTTACCCTAGGAGAAAAGAAATTAGCTACTCATTTTGTAATAAAACATACTCGTACTTTTATTATTGAAAGAAAAAGACATTACCAAAAGCTTTAAGTAAATAAACAAACTAGACTCTCTCCATGATTTACAGAGGAATCAGGAAAGAAAGTATGAAAATTTCTAACGACGGACTGTTGGAAATTCTAATCCATGTCCCAAGATCAAAAGAGCAAACAAAACATATAAATGAATGAACAATATTGAAGTATGGCGGAATCATACTCACAAAGATCGGAATGCGGATGCGTTGATGAAACAAAAATTTTCTCCTTTGTGCAGTGAGGTTTCGGCCAAACAGAAAAGAGAAGCTCCAAGCAATTTTTGATCCTTCCAAGCTCTAAGATTAGTTTCCCATAACACCTTTGTATGATCCCTTGATGGTGGTAGCCTTGTGTGTGATTTTATGTTCCAAACAAACACAAATTCTTCAAGTTTTTGCAACAAAAAACAGAAAAGTGGAGAGGGCTGTGAGAGCTCATTTCGTGTCATGAGAGAATAGGAGAGAGTGTTATGATTTTTGTTACAAAAATCAATTTATATTTATGCCATAATATTATTAAATTAATAATAAACTTATGACACAAATCATGCAATGGCTTAGAGTGTCAAACACTCAAACTCCATGCAAAACCATTGAGTGTATTGTACACTATCACCATGCAATGTATTAACAATTAAATAATGCATAAAATGACATGTGTCATGTGGGCCCCACACAATCCAAATGAAAGTGGGCCCACGCGTACTCACGCGTTCGGGTTCGATATTTCCGAAATACCGAACTTTCGTCGCGACGTTAATTAAATCGAATTTAAATAAATAATTGCGCCTAGCGAAATTATTATTTACGTCGCTAACGAATTAATTCTAAATTAACTCGTTTGCCCGAATTAAAATCTAATTTTAATTTCGCGTCGAAATCGAATTTCGATTATTATATCGAATATAATAATTTTACGATTAATTCCAAATTAATCGTTCTCTCTCTATCTATAGTACTTTATCCAAGATAAAGTCTCTCCGTAATTAATCCAAGATTAATCGAGTTTGAATCATACGTCATTGGTGAATCTTCGGGAAGCGACCCAAGAGATCTCTGGATATGTTGGCAGTAAATACGGCCGTCAGATTATCCGAACACGTACGTACCAAGTACTACGTTTTTACCGATTACAAGACAAGGTTAGCCTCTAGCAAAACGCCATGCCTACCCAATTCTCCAGAAATATTCTTATTGGAATATAAGATCTATAACAGGCGTAGTATACCGTAGTATAGTGTATACTGATCCAGTATCGGATGATCACATGTAAGGCCTGGGGCTGGAGATGTGTCTGCCCCGTACGATACATATATCGGACATCAAGCAACTAGTCTTTGAATCGGATAATCCTGACCTTGTCATATTATCCCGATGGTTGCAACCATTATAGAGTACTAGTTCTGTATCCTGCGCGATCATCATCTCCATATGTCTGAAGTGATACTTCCGTCTTGACATCACACCCAATACACTACGATTCCCGATAAACCTAGAAGAGGTGTACACAGAACCTGTTAAAGCCCTGGACGACCAAAACTAAAGTCTACCGATTGTCGCAAGTACTAGCGATGCAAGTCTCAGGTTAAGACCATATGCACCTACCCTGAAGCGGACTCCCATAGACACGCATACATACTACCAATGGGATTCCGCGGGGTCTATCCAGAGCGAAGCTGTTTTCCGTACCATCGGTAAAAAACACACCTCCTACCGCACTTGCATAAGTATCCAATACTCAAATATATGAGAACTATGCTGTTGTGCCCTCACAACACGTACAGTGCAGTACTAGTCTATTCCGCATTATCGATGTCCAATCTCGATAATACTACGACTAGGGATATTTAATGATTAAACCTTTATGGATTGATACTGTCTCATATCATCTCAATCCGGAATTAATCATAGGGACTTTTACCATTTATATATCAAAGTAAATAAATTACAAAACGGTAAAAGGCAATTTCATTACTACATAGTTAATTTTGTACAATAATACAATATCATTTACAAAATAGTGACGCTATGGGTCATTACTGTCTAACACGGACGCTCCTATTTCTAGGCATCTTGGCCACCTAGACCAGCGAATGCATGTTGTGGACACGTGTCAGAGAATGGTGAAGCCACGTTAGGGACACATGTCAGAGAATGGTGAAGCCACGTTGGGGACACGTGTCAGAGAATGGTGAAGCCACGTTGGGGACACGTGTCAGAGAGGTGAAGCCCATTGGGGACACGTGTCAGAGAATGGGGAAGCCACGTTAGGGACACGTGTCAGAGAATGGCGAAGCCACATTGTTGGACACGTGTCGTGACACAAAGGTTCCACGTGTCACGACGTCCTTGCTTAATTTACGACGTGCTTACAGAATTTCCATTTTTTTATTATTTTGTTTCATGTCTGATTTGTCCCGTCGAGCTTCCAAGCTGTATTTTTCCTAACAAAAACATAAAATAACACAGTAAAGCACTCAAAACATAACTTTAAAATATTATTTCACAAATGTGTCAATTTAAGGGGATTATTGAAACTATAAGTGTAAAATGATTAACTTATCATCTAATAAATATGTACTTTTTAGTATTCATCAGAATACGTGTGTAGTAAATTTCCCATTATAGTGGGATGATTCGGGGTTATTTATGCACAGTTTCGGAGTGATAAAACTATCCAAAAACTGCTGCGAATAATATGTAAAATAGTAAATATTTTTCGGTGTTGGAAACTGTTCGAAATCATTAGTGTTCGAGGGATGTTCATTTTCACAAAATATAGCAAAAAAATGAACAAAACAAAAGCTAATTGTAAAGACTGAAATCCCCATTATTGTTATATTGTGGGACGAGTGTTACATAATATAAATTATGTTTGAACACTTATACACTCATGAAATGACTTTGTGGACAATCGGTAAATCCCTCGAAACTCTGATACAAAACTGTACAAAGTTTCATTTCGGACAGCCCATGGCATTCAAGCCATAACTTTCTCATACAAACTCCAATTTTTTTGGACTTTATATCGTCGGAAATTTCATATCGATACCTACAATGTCCCCGTTGAAACTGTTTCTAAATTCGAACCAGAAACAGGTCAAAAATACAACTCAAAATTTGGATGAAGAAGAAGAAGAAGAAGAAAAGGTAAAATCAAGTAAGATAAGGTAAAAAATCTTGAACATAATTTTAAGTTATGAAATTTTGATAAAACAATACTTTGGTAGTTTTATTGGCATTCTAGTAATTGCATTCAGGTATATAGCAAACTAAGAAATTGGTTTTATTGAATGATGATACAAGAATTAATAAATCTTAAGTAACGAGTTTAAGTTACAATTTATGAGATAAAGGATGTTAAGGTAAAGCTATTTTGGAATATAAAGAATGAATGCGGTAGTTTAAGGAGTTATTTATGCAAAAGTGTTAGTGTGGAAATGTGGGAAGAGTGTTGAGCAAACTAGGCATGGAGAGTTGAAGTTAGGCTCTGAAATTGGCCTCGCATCGCGACGTAGAATGCCCAGCATCATGACGCGTACTGGGAATTTTCCCAGGAACGTTTCTGAAATTATGTGCGTCGCGACGTCCAAAGGGCCAGAGTCACGGCACGAAATCAGAGATACTCACTGGTTCATCAGCGTTCGCATCGCGACGCCTAAAGGGGCAGTGTAACGATGCGTGATCAAGAACTTCCCCAAATTAGGCTAGTATGATACTTATACATGTTATGGAAGCGTAACGGCATAGTTCTCATATATTTGGGTATTGGATACTCATGCAAGTGTAATAGGAGGTTCTGTTTACCGATGGTATGGAAACAGCTTCGCTCTAGATAGACCCATCAGAATCCCATTGGTAGTATGACTATGTGTCTACGGGAATCCGAATCAAGGTAGGTGTATTTGGTCTTAACCTGAGACTTGCATCGCTAATACTTGCGACAATCAATATACTTTGGTTTTGGTCGTCCGGGGCTTTAACAGGTTATGTGTACGCCTCTTCTGGGTATACTGAGACTCGTAGTGTATTGGGTGTGATGTCAAGATGGAAGTATCACTTCAGTCATATGGAGATGATGATCACGCAGAGATACAGAACTGGTACTCTAAGTGTTATACCCATCGGGGAAGTATGACTAGGTCATGAATTTCCGATCATAAAGAGACTAGTTGCTAGTGATCCGATATATGCTTCGTATGGGGCAGACACAACTCCAGCCCCAGGCCTAGCATGTGACATCCGATATTGGATCGTAATAATCAATACTACGTATATTACGCCTGAAAAAGATCATGTATTCCGTAGAAGAATATTTCTGGAGAATTGGGTAGGCACGGTGCTTTGCTAGAAGCCAACCATGTCTTGTAAATCGGTAAGTACGTGGTACCGGGTACGCACTTGTTTGAATAGTCCGATGACCGTATCTACTGCCAACATATCCATGGATCTCTTGGTTCGCATCCCAAAGATTCACCGATGATATTTGACTCGAACAATATTAATCTGGGATTAATCATGAGAGAGAAAAATAATCTGGGATTAATTATCAAGAGGCAAAATTAATCTGGGATTAATTACGGAAAAAATTAATCTGTGATTAATTAGCAGAGAAAGAATTAATCTGGGATTAATTGTGTCGAGAATTTATCTGGGATTAAATTCGTCGATAGGAGAGAACGCAATTAATTTGGAATTAATCGGTAAAATAAATTTAATAGTCAAATTAGATTTTACTATTTAATTTATTTTATTGGGCTAAAATAATATATTAGATATATTAAATGAAATCGGATTTCAACATGGAATTAAATTGGATTTTAATCCTAGCGAACGAATTAATTTGGAATTAATTCGTCAGCGACTTTAATAATAATTTTGCGAGACATAATTATTTAATTAAATTAGATTTAATTGCGTCGCGACGTAAAATTTGTTTAATCGAATTAAACAGATCTTAGCACAAAGTGTGTTAAAAAAGCCAACTAGATTTGGAATTAAATGGGTGGGACCCATGACTCACATCAATTGTCAACAATTGATAGAAGTGGTTGGCAATAATGTTTGAATTTTATTTTAAACACTCAACACATTTAATTTTGGAAATTAATTAATTTCTCTCCCTGCTTGGCCGAATGGCCACTGCTCCCTCTTTGGCCGAATGGCCTCTGGCCTTTCATTTCTTCTTCTGGTCGAGAGGCCATTTTGCCTTTAAAATCTCCTTTTGGCCGAGAGGCCATGGGCATTATATTCACCTAATGGCCGAAAAGAGAGTTCTGATTTTCTTGGAGAAATAGAAGGCTATTGGCCATTGAATACAATTTAATAATGGCCTCTGGATAAAAGAAGTGTAATGGCCTCTGTTTATTATTTCTTTGAAGAATGAAAAACAATTTGGCTGATTGCCTCTAATTCAGCCTGGCCGAATGGCCTTGTTTCAAAATGGGCGATTACTTCTCTCTCCATAGGGCAAATTGCTTCTCCTTGGGAGATCAAATTTGTTCCATTTATTCTTGCTAGCATATAAGGGGGTCAAATAATGGTGATAGGGATACTCACCCATCACCTTGGAAGCTTCCACATCCATGAAAAGTTTTGAACTCAACCGATTAATGTAAGTCCTCCATAACTTATTTTTTATTTTTATTCACACACGAATCACGCTTAGAGATCTTGTGGCATGTCTAGGACACTAACAAGTGGGAAAAGAGAGCTATAAGAAAGTAAGGAAAGATGCATAGATGTTTAAGCAATCAGAGAAAAAGAAAAGTAAAGAGACAAAATGAGATAGTAAAGTTCTAAGAAAACTCACACAGAAAAGTAGAAAGAGAAAGAAAAAGCTAAACAGATAAGTAAAATGTGAAATACATATGCTTAAGCAATCAGAATCAATTAAGGTAAATTTCTAGAAACATATAGATAAGGAAGTAACAGAACTGGAAGTAGTAAAAAGCATATAGCAAGCCTGAACAAGAATAAAATATTGAGTAAACCTGAGCCTGTTGCCATGATTAAATCCATTCGGATAATGCTTGCTATTACTGCATATTTCCTTTATGAAATATGATAGTCGGACGCCAAAATTGCTTTCCTTAATGGAAACCTTTTGGAGGATGTTTGTATGCAACATCTTGACGCTTTTGTCGTGCCAAAACATACAAACAAGGTTTGCAAGTAAAACCGATCCTTTCATGGACTGAAGAAAGCTTTGCGTTCTTGGAACTAGTGTTTCGATGTAATCATAATGGTATATGATTTAATTCAAAATGAAGATGATTCTTTTGTATATAAGAAGGTTAGTGAGAGCGCACTGACAATGATTTTCCTATACATTGATGATGTATTGCTTCTTAGCAATGACATTCCCATACTAAAATCAGTGAAAGCTTGGCTTTCATGAAAAATTCTCCATGAATACCTGGGAGAAGCAGGCTTTATTCTAGGAATAAAGATCTATCATGATAGATCTAGAAAGCTGCTGACATTCTCTCAATGTTCGTACGTTTTGATATGTACGCAACATGATGTCTCATATGCTTTGAGCATATGCTGTCACAATCAGGACCATCCATGTGATGGTCACTGAATTGAGTAAAGAACATCCTTGAGTATCTTGGATGAACTAAGGATGCTTTCTGAAAATATGGGGAAATGAGAACTTTAAGTGACTGGGTTCACCACTGCATGTTTTCAAACCAATGAAAACGATTATAAGTCGCAATAAGGGTACGTATATAGTTTGAATAATGGAACAGTGAGCTGGAAATCTTCCAAGCAAGATACTGTTGCCGAATAAACAACAAGAGCGGAACATTGCTACAACTGAGGCTGCAAAAGAACCATTTATGATATATAAAAATCCTAATTAGATTAGGAGTAGTTATGTTAGCAGCTGAGCTAGGCTACAGCGCAGGCTAAAGAACCGCGGTCTCATCAATGATCCAAGTATGTACTTCAACTAATTCATCTGATTCGTTCGATCATACATCGTGGCAATGTGATGATCGAATAAATCGTATCAGATGATAATCTTGCAAATCCGCTGACGAAAGCTGTTTCTCAGCAGAAGTTTGAGCGACCCGTTTATAGTTCAAGTGTTAGACACTTGAGTGATTGGCTATAGGCCAAGTGGGAGATTGTTGGACAATTATGACCTGTATCATTACTATTTATACAGAGCATGGTGTTGTTGTACAAATTAACTATGTGTCAAAGGAAATTCCTCTTTTATCATTTGTAATTGAATTACCTGGATATATAAATGATAAAAGTCCATATGATTAATACCTGATTAATAAGATATGAGACAGTATTAATTCACTAAGGTTTAATCATTAAATATCCCTAGTCATAGTATTATCGAGACTGGACATCGATAATGCAGAATAAGCTAATATTACACTTGTGCGTGTTATGAAAGCATAACGGCATAGTTCTCATATATTTGGGTATTGGATACTCATGCAAGTGTAATATGAGGTTCTGTGTACAGATGGTACGGAAACAGCTTCGCTCTGGATAGACCCTATAGAATCCCATTGGTAATATGACTATGTGTCTATGGGAATCTGAATCAGGGTAGGTGTATTTGGTCTTAACTTAAGACTTCATCGATAGTATTTGCGACAATCAATATACTTTGGTTTTGGTAGTCCGGGGCTTTAAAAGGATCTATGTACGCCTCTTCTGGGTATACTGAGAATCGTAGTGTATTGGGTGTGATGTCAATATGGAAATATCACTTCAGTCATATGGAGATGATGATCACGCAGGGATACAGAACTGGTACTCTAAGTGCTATAGCCATCGGGGAAGTATGACTAGGTCAGGACTTTCCGATCATAAAGAGACTAGTGCTAGTGATCCGATATATGCTTCGTACAGGGCAGACACAACTCCAGCCTCAGGCCTAGCATGCGACATCCGATACTGGATCGTAATACGCAATACTACGTATACTACCCCTGACAAAGATCATGTATTATGTAGAAGAATATTTCTGGAGAATTGGGTAGACACGGTGTTTTCCTAGAAGCCAACCATGTCTTGTAAATTGGTAAGTACGTGGTACCGGGTACGCACGTGATTGGATAGTCAGATGACCGTATTTAGTGCCAACATATCCAGGGATCTCTTGGGTCGCATCCCAAAGATTCACGGATGATATTTGACTCGAAAAATATTAATCTGGGATTAATCATGAGAGAGAAAATTAATCTGGGATTAATTATCAAAAGAGAAAATTAATATGGGATTAATTACGGTAAGAATTAATTTGGGATTAATTATCAGAGAAAGAATTAATCTGAGATTAATTGCGTCGAGAATTTATCTGGGATTAAATTCGTCAAGAGGAGAGAACACGATTAATTTGTAATTAATCGGTAAAATAAATTTAATAGTTATATTATATTTTACTATTTAATTTATTTAATTGGGCTAAAATAATATATTAGATATATTAAATGAAATCAGATTTCAACATGGAATTAATTTGGATTTTAATTCTAGCGAACAAATTAATTTAGAATTAATTCGTAAGCGACTTTAATAATAATTTTGCGAGGCATAATTATTTAATTAAATTAGATTTAATTGTGTCGCGATGGAAAATTCGTTTAATCGGATTAAACGGATCTCAGCCCAAAGTGTGTTGAGAAAGCCAACTAGATTTGAAATTATATGGATGGGACCCATGACTCACATCAATTGTCAACAATTGATAGAAGTGGTTCGCAATAGTGTTTGGATTTTATTTTAAACACTCAACGCATTTAATTTTAGAAATTAATTAATTTCTCTCCATGCTTGGCCGAATGGCCACTGCTCCCTCCTTGGCCGAATGGCCTCTGCCCTTTCATTTCTTCTTCGGGCCGATAGGACATTTTGCCTTTAAAATCTCCTTTTGGCCGAGAGACCATGGGCCTTATATTCACCTAATGGCCGAAAAGAGAGTTCTGATTTTCTTGGAGAAATAGAAGGCTATCGGCCATTGAATACAATTTAATAATGGCCTCTGGATAAAAGAAGTGTAATGGCCTTTGTTTATTATTTCTTTTGATGAATGAAAAACAAATTGGCCGATTGCCTTTGATTCAGCCTGGCCGAATGGCCTTTTTTCAAAATGGGCGATTACTTCTCTCTCCATAGGGCAAATTTGCTCCTCCTTGGGAGATCAAATTTGTTCCATCTGTTCTTGCTAGCACATAAGGGAGTCAAATAATGGTGATAGAGATACTCACCCATGAGCTTGGAAGCTTCCACATCCATGAAAAATTTTGAACTCAACCGATCAATGTAAGTCCTCCGTAACTTATTTTTTATTTTTATTCACACACGAATCACGCTTAGAGATCTCGTGGCATGTATAGGACACTAACAAGTGGGAAAAGAGAGCTATAAGAAAGTAAGGAAAATGCATAGATATTTAAGCAATCAGAGAAAAAGAAAAGTAAAGAGACAAAATGAGATAGTAAAGTTCTAAGAAAACTCACACAGAAAAGTAGAAAGAGAAAGAAAAAGCTAAACAGAAGAGTAAAAAGTGAAATACAGATGCTTAAGCAATCAGAAGCAATTAAAGGTAAATTTCTAGAAACATATAGATAAAGAAGTACCATAACTGGAAGTAGTAAAGAGCATATAGCAAGCCTGAACAAGAATAAAATGTTGAGTAAACCTGAGCAAGATTCCTTCCTCTCTACTAAGATTCATTCCCTCATCAGAAAAATCCTTTAAGAAGACTGAATAGCCCTAAGTACCTCTTATAGATAGTAAACCTCTCGAGTAATAAACGATAGACATAAAGATAAAAGAAGCAAGAACTCAGGATTAGACATGAAAGTTTCAATAGACAAGAAATGTAAATAAGTGTGAAGAGATTTTAGATTCCCAAATCTAGGACTGTAGGGAAATAAGTGAAGGTCTTAAATAGAGATGACTAGTTGGCTTAATCTAAATATTCAATATATAAGGTCCCGATCTACGTAGATTCTCATCTCTCAGCAATACCAATCAAAGAAGCAGTCCTGACGGAGATTATCTCATACCTACCTTAAATGAGTAATAAACTATGTCAAGACATAAAGTAACATAACAAGAACGCCGACACCTATTGAGATGTAAATTCCTACCCTATTCTATACCAGCCTAGATAAGGATAACCGTAAGGAAATTCGATGAAAATTTAACATAAGTCAGAAACAGAAAACACTAAGTGATAGACCACTCAAGGATGAATTAAGGAGGATTTAAGGGATAAAAACAAAAGAAAGAACCTGACCCAAGTCAAAAGGGATTAGTAGTAGTATCTATAAGAAACCCATAGATCAGACAAATACCAGTAGAAGTCCATGTAGGCTCAAAAGGACAGACTTATGAGATGTGAAACACCTAGGATTTAACCAAAAAGTACCAGTACGGACAAAAAGATTAGATGGTAAAGTTGTAACCCATAGTTAGAATAAAGAGCGGAGATCTAGGAAGTAGCCAGAAGAACGAACCACCACTAGCCTCAATGGCATGCCTTAGAGCCAAGAGATAAGATATGAAACAGTAAGAAGGAAACAGAATGTGACAAGAGAACTCATTACGTACAGTGACATAGGTAACGTAGCTTAAAGACAACAACGTAAATTGAGACCTCAGAATGAATAATGGATCTTCTTTCCAGTAATCCTACTCTAGTAAATGTATAGATACTTACCAGACCAACAATAAGCATATATAATTCATAATGATGTATATTCTTAGATTACCATGGAGAGCATGCATTAACCTTCCAATTTAAATAACAATAAAGAGAAGAACATGTAAAGAATAATATCCAATAGAATAGACAGATTACGAGACGACTAAATAGCCAAACCAGTAAGTTCAATGGAACATAAATAAGAATTATGAAATGAAAATATTCTATATGAGATAGAATAGTTTGAAATCGTAGTAGGTCAAGTCAAATTCTAGAAACCATCGTTGAATTGAAACCCTTAAGGGAGTAAAGGCGCATAAGTGTGAAGTGACCAGCAAAAAAGAACGTGAGGAATATAGTATATATCCCATCAAAAGTCCAAAAGATTTAGTAGAGATGTCTCAAGCAATTGAGGTTGATAGAGTTTCCAGAAGAGTAAAGATGTAAGGAGTTCAAGGTACTAAGATGAGAATGGAATCTATGTAGCGGAATGAACTCCATAAGAGGGAATAGCAATGAAATATAGTAAGACTATGAGAGAGAATGAAGACTTAAGATGGTTAAGAAACAAAAAATGGTGGGAAGAAGTACAAAGGCAACATGATAGAGTATTTAAAGAGTATGACTCTAGAGAAGTTTGACAATAAGAGGTATTATGATTGATGTCAGAAAGCGAATCGAGAGTGTAATAAAACTGGAGATAATTCGGATAATATCTAGTAGAAGTATCTCAGTGAGGAACCAACACCGTATATTTGATTACGGGAGTCCTTGATTTATAAATGATCAGTATGTGCAATTGTAGCTCGAGTAACTAGTGAGATCACCATAACTGGAAAGCCTTCAAGACCAATCTTCACCCTCCCAACCCTCGTTATACTATAGCAGGAAAAATTGACCTCGAAGATTGTCTTAAGATACTCCTACAACAAAAGTGAATTCATAGTGGAAGGAGACCGAAATATGAAATTTTCAAATTTAGTATAAGAGTAGAATAGAAGAGGGAGATAGAAATAGAAATCACCACAGTTTCAGGTATAGAACAGAGTTGGAAGGAAGAATAAAGGACAACAAGAAGATGTATGGAGATAAAACATCTGAGCTAAGATGACTATGGGAAAAGACACCAGATAAACAATGACAGAAGTGCATAAGTGACAACATAAACTTTTGATGATTAAGTTCAGTAATTCTACGCAACAACAAGCTTTCACAACGTCAAAATAAGACCGTAATTCCATCAGATAGGAATTGTAGGAAAGATAATGAGTATAACCACATATTTCCTTCGCCGTGAACTGTTTTGGATAACACTTGGGATGACTCGAAATAGATTTACTAAAGTATAACGTTATAGCGGCCAAAGAAACTAAGTATTCGATATTAACGAGATAAAGACAACACCTAATAAGTAAGACAATAGGAATGATGGAAAATGGGATACCCTATAGTACAACTAGACAAGGAAAAAAAGAGACAGTGCGGGAAATAGTTAACCAAAGTTGTGTTAATAATGAATTTTGTAGATAAAAGTTCAATCCAATATTAGAGAGAGATTCAAAATCCCTAGTACAAGAGAAGTATGGACATTAACCAAGAGACAATTACCCACGTCACTGAATATGAAAGGCATCGCTAAAGAATAGTAGTAAGTCAGAAGTACATAAATAATCTTACCATAAATTGCGAAGTCTTAGGCCATATAAATAAAAAAAGGTAAGAGAATCGCAAAGATGGAAAATACTCAAATGTCCTTAGTAATGTGAGAACAGTATGAATGGAGAATTCAAATGTATATTTAGTAAGGTCACATGACATTAGTACGGTTTACGTATGAATCAGACTGGAGATTAATGATTCAACTGGAATAGATGTAGGAATGACCATATTAGCACTCGGGCATCAATTCGGTCAAGATCTTCGATGTTAAGTGTGCTGGGATAAAAGAAATTATAACATGAGTAAATTTTTTACAAGCCCTAGAAAGTATTAACTCATTAAATAAAAATAAAGAGATGAGGTGAAATACAATTATAGGGTATCAGATAGGAAAAAGTAATTCACGAGGGCACAAGTTTGAAAATAACCTAAGTGCATATAATAGAAATAAAATACTGCTATTACATCTTTATGGACGCCATGAAAAGGTAAAATGAGAGGCAGATGAATTTCGGTAGAATAAGTTTCGTAAAAGATTTACACCCTTATGTAGATAGGATATAGTATACAGTCATTGTTTTCACATGATAAAGAAAGGCTCCAATGGAATAATCAAAACGTTAAGCTTTCGGTAATAAGGATCAAATAGAGAATATCATGATATGAGGTTCTCATGAGTCATAGTATTAAGTTCTGGAGCAGAATAGTAGAAAGCAAGTAAAGGAAGACAAGAATACAAGAAGACAGATACTTTCAATCCAAGTCGGGCCTAATGGTTAAACCCAAAAAAGGATTCGAGGACGAATCCCAATTTAGGGGGAAGAATTTGTAATGACCGAAATCCCTACTACTGTTACATTGTGGGACGAGTGTTACATAATATAAATTATGTTTGAACACTTATACACTCATGAAATTTCTTTAGGGTCAATCGGTAAATTCCTCGAAACTATGATACCAAACTGTATAAAATTTCACTTCGGATAGCCCAAGGGATCCAGGCCTTAACGTTCTCATACAAACTCCAATATTTATGGAGTTCATTTCGTCGAAATGCTAAGATCGAGAACTACAACTTTCGTATTGGATTTTTTTCCAAATTCGAACCAGAAACAGGTCTAAAATGTAACTCAAAATTTCAGATGAATAGTAACTACAGACCTATCTAGAGAATTCCTTATTTTTCCCAAGAATTCTGATTTTTCTTCAATTAAAAATGTTGCAAATTGGTCAAACAAGCCCCTACTATAAATAAGTAGGACTATTCATTTATCCTTAAATTTTGAGAGAAAATGATAGAGACGTGAGAAGCAGAAGAAAAAAAAGAAGAATAAGAAAGAAGAAAGAAAAAAGAAAGAAAAAAGAGGAAAACAAACTCAAATCTTTCCATAACAAGTAAAAGAATGGGGATAACAACTTTCAAAGCTTGGAAGATTGAAGGGAAATCAAGTAAGATAAGGTAAAGAATCTTGACCCAAATTCTAAGTAATGAAATTTTTATAAAATAATGATTTGGTAGTTTTATTGGCATACTAGTAATTGCATTAAGGTAGATAGCAAACTAAGAAATTGGTTTTATTGAATGATGATACAAGATTTCAGAAATCTTAGGTAATGAGTTTAAGTTAAAATTTATGAGATAAAATATGTTATGGTAAAGGTATTTTGGAATATGAAGAATGAATGTGGTAATTTAAGGAGTTGTTTATGCAATAGTGTTAGTGTGGAAGTGTGGGAGGAGTGTTGAGTAAACTAGGCATGGAGAGTTGAAGTTAGGCTCTGAAATTGGCCTCGAGTCGCGACGCAGAACGCGCAGTATTGTGACGCATACTGGGAATTTTCCCAGGTACGTTTCTATAATCGTGCGCATCATGAAGCCCAAAGAGTCAAAGTAGCGACGCGAAAGCAGAGATACTCACTGGTTCATCAGCGTGTGTACACGTCATGATGCCCAAAGGGGCAGCGTCGCAATGCGTGATCAAGAACTTCCCCAAATCAGTTTTATTTCATTCCAGTTTTCACCCTATCATGTTAGAGGGCACCCTAAGGGTCTCGTATCAGCTCCTATATATATATATATATATATATATATATATATATATATATATATATATATATATTACATCATGATATAAGTATGATATGCCTCAAAGTGATAGCAACTACTTGAATAAGTAAATTTAACCTAATTTCGGAATATATTCCTCAGTCCAATTTCTAATCAAAGTTATCAATTAAAAGTCATTGCAGGAACCATAAATTCCATCAGCAAGCAAAGAAATACATACAAGATTCTAAATCTGTGAGTGGACTTTTCTTTTCAAAGTAGATTTTTCTTATATGTTTTGATACCAGACTTACTTTTAAGCACTTAGGGCGTTAGCCAGATCTTATCTCATTTATTTTAAAGAAGAGTATGTTTTTAAAAGATAAGTTTTATTACATGATGAGTTTTTGAAAGAATGGTTTTAGAACTTGAGTTGTTTGTTTTCGAGGAATCGGGGAAAAACCCACCTCAGTATATAACTTGACATAGATATGGAATTGATGGACTCAGAGATCGTGTGCACACGCAGTTCAAGACTAGGGATGATAGATTCCCCTAGATCCTAGATTCAAAGCTTGGAGGGTAGCATGAATGCGCAACCCTAGTTCTAATTTAATGGCTTGGGGGACGACGATACGTAACTCCCTAAGACCACTAGTTTCAGGGACATGCAGTGGCATGTTTTGATGGATGGAGATACATAATACACCAAAGTCATGGATTTGCACTCCTGACTCTAATTAGGCTTATGGGGGATGATGATAAGTAATGACCCCATGCATCAGGTTTTTTAGAGACAGATATTTCAAAAATAATTTTTCAGAAAACATATCTTTCATATACATGATTTCAGAAGCAAAATTTCTAGATTTTTGGAGATAATTTATAGAGAAATTTTTTCTAGAAAAAAAGTTGTTTCAATTAATGGAAGAGTTTTCAGGAAAGATTATTTGAGAAGAATTTGGTTTTAGAACTATAAATTTTCATAAGAATTTTTAGCACCTACTTTTAAAATTGCCAACTCACTTAGATCACTCAAACTATCTAACCCCCCCCACTTATAGTTTCTTTGTGTTACAGGTATTCCTGGAGGATGATCGAGAGGATGGATACTGATGGCTGTCAGTACAGGTTTTGGTCCACCAGGTCGAGTCAGAGTTCAGTTCAGTAAGTGTCAGTAAATGTCTTGTAACATAAATATGATATAATAACAATAATTTAAATGTAATGCATTGTAATTGTTCATTGTCGGAGTTATAATGTGTAGTAAGTTGAATACTAGTATGAATAGTGTGATACAGTCATGATGATAAATTGGGCAATGATTCCATTCAAAAGTCTATATATGAAATGAGACTAGTAGTTGTCAGAGAGTCAGAGGCTTAGGGGGATAGGTTGGCCTATTCCCTACGGGAAACATCTCCCGAATTATGGATGTTACACTAATAGGGCTGATCAAGTTCAGCAACAAGGATGGTGAGAAGAAAAATATTTTAAGGTCGATCCCGGTGCCTAAGCCGCTTTTGCTGCGTGAGGGAATTCGGTTCCAACACTAGAGAAACTTGGAAAAGTATATAGAGTCGGTGTTTTATTTGTCATGTTAAGTCAACAGAGTAACAAACCATGGACAGCTCCAGGAATGGAGAAGAGCTAAGGGAATGAGGATGGGTATCCGATAACTTCGGGAGTGGAGTGGAGCCTCGAGAATGAGGATGAAACAACATACGACTCATAAAATTAGGTGTGAACTTTAGAAATAAGATCGAAGCATCACAGACAACTCGGAGAATGGAGTAAAGCCTCAGGAAGCATTGATGGACTTAAGGGTCAATCAACTATCACAGCTGGGATACAAAAATATCACAACCTATCAATTATCGGGGGGACCGGAGGGTCTATCAACTACCATAACTGAGATCAGAGCATCGGGGGACCTGAAGGTTCATCAACCTTTACAACCAGGATTTGAGCATCTCATAATCAATGGAAACATCACGGGACTTGTGGGTCCATTAACTCTCATAGTTGGGATCAAATTATCTCACAACCGATCAAAGCATCTGGGACCTGAGGGTCTATCATCTCTCATAACCTGGATCGAAGCGTCTCACAATTGATCGAAGAATCAGGAGACTTGAGGGTCTATCAACTCTCATAGCGGAGATCAAGGCATCACACAATCGATCGAACAATAAAGAGACCTAAAAGTCTATCAACTCTCACTGTCGGAATCGAAGCATTTCATAACCAATTGAAGAATCGGGGGACCTGTGGGTACATCAACTCTCACACCTGGGATCGAAACATCTCACAATTGATCGAAGCATCAGAGGACCTTAGGGTCTCTTAATTCTCAATGAACTACCAGGATCGATGCATCTCACCACCAATCAAAGTATCGGAGGGCCCGAGGACCCATCTATCAACTAACAAACTATTATAAAGCCAAGGAAGTCTAGTGACGCCCGAAAAACCAGGTTAGTAAACTTGAGGGCAACTGTAGACATTATATTTTTACATATAGCCCGATGACGAGTCTCTTATAGGGGTATTACATGAAGGTTTAGAAATTTACAAGGATGAACGCTAGAAGTGAAGGGAACTCCAGAGTTTCTCAGTCCAAAATGTTTGGAGGACATATATGTGAAACTCTAAATACGACAAGATAGACGACAACTTATCAGTGATAGTGCAAATTTTTAATTATTAGATTCATATGATTTGATTAATGTCCGGCCCGATATATATTTGAAATAAATATTCTGTCATAAATGTATCGACTTATCAGAGAGTGTGCATATTTTTAATTACTGAAATCACGGACATGATTAATGTCCAGTTGAATGTATCCCAAAATAAAGATCTGGCTGGACACATATCTAGTTGTAGGAGACGATGTAGGTTTGAAATCACTTGACACAGTGAGGAGATTTAATTTCCTCTTTCCCTTTTTGTCCTAGTTTGGACACTATAAGTTAGTGCCCAAACTTTTCACAAGGAGCTGAAGTTTAAAATCTAATTATCCTAATAAAAAAACCTGAAGTCTAAATCTTAAAATTCTAAACCTTGAAACTTTCTCCTGAGATCCCATAAAGTCTTGAAGTTCACCAAATTCGCCAAGTATCCCAAAAGTTATTTTTTTTCAAATGTTCTTTCCGAGCCAACAACATTCAAGGTACGACCTAAAGTTGCCCTAATTTCTATTTCTGTAAAATTAACTTACTGTCGGACGTAGTATCTCCGACGGGACTTGATAAATGTCTGGTCGGACATACAATTGTCTTAAAACAATATCTGGCCAAATGACACAAACATCCGGCCATATTACTATGTTATTTAGTTTGACTGTTTTCCTATTATTTTCTTTTTTTAATTTCAATTTTATTATTGTCCTGTTATATTTAGTTTGTTATTAGTATGCATGGTTATGCTTTTAACTTTTTAGATCCGCTTGTAATATCATACCGGACCCATGACATGTCTAATCGGACATTCGTAATTTGAAATATATCATTGGTCCGGCCGAATATATTATTGGTCCGACTAGGCATTTGTAATTCAAAATACATCCAGCTGGGCTTCTTCATAGCCCGACTGGTGAGGCATGCACCCCATCCTGATTAATTATTTTACTTCTTTACACTCTTTCTATTACTACTATTATATTACTTCTTTATTAAGTTTTTTATGATTATGTATTGTCTAACTTTTTGGTTTACAAAAATATATGGCCAGACATGCAATATGTCCGGATGGACATCAATGACATAAAGAATGTCCGCCCAGGCTTCGCCGAAGCCAGACCAGTGAGACATGCATCATTGTTTTTTTAATTATGGTTTTTTTGTTATTATTTTGTTGTATAGTAGTTTATTTACCGTTAGCCATTATTATTACATTATTTTTGTTAGCTATGCATGATCTTACATTTTCTATGTTTCTGGTTTGCAAAAAAATATCAGGCGAGAAAAGAAAATATGTCCGGCCAAACATTAATAGCATGAAAATTGTCCAGCCAGGCTTCTCTGAAGCCAGACTGGTGAGATACGTGCTATAAACTGTTTAATTATTGTCTTACTATGATTATAACAATTTCTTAACAATTATATTTATCAAAATTTATTTTTTACGGCATTTATTATTAAATGTTTAGGCTGTTGTATGCCTTTAACTATTATTGTGTGATATTACATATAAGACATGTCTATACCTCCATTAAACCTTAGAACTATACTGGTATCAGTAAACGACCATTATGAACCCAAACAAGTTTAAGGTCGGCCCTTGCGATGGGTGTAGGGCTGCCTCAAATTTTTCATAGTGTTTTATAATGGATGGTGGTTACATCATTCTCCGGTTAGTCCCTTGTGGGCTACCCGTACACTCTACGGGTTACGAGCCCAACAATGTCATGGTCGCCAACATCATAGGCATAGTAGTAAACACAGCTTTGCTCCTATACGAGGACAACATTCATGTTACTTTATCATATAACTTACTTTTTCTCGTAAGTTTTTCGATAGAAGGTGATCGGTGAAATCACACACGTTACGCAAGCGCACGTATCGCTCAAGTAGTATAAAAATATTGATTCCACGAGGACTTAATTTCTCACAATGTTATTAATTATTGATGCAAAATGTTTACATGTATCTAATTGAGGTTGGAAGGGATTGTTCACTGGTTGAAGTTGGATTTGATTAAAATAAATAAATAAATATACAAAAAAATTATAAAAGAAAATAATAAAACACAAAACATCCAGGGTTATGATTCCACACAATATTACTCTAATGATGAATTTATTTTCCTATATATGTGTAATGTATCAGTTGTTAACTTGGAACACGAAGATATGGAAAAGCCTATGTTGATGGTCATGTGCAAACACCCAAAGTAACCCAATTAACTATATGTCAATGTTAACCAAGAAACTCTGAATTCATTAAGTTTAAGTTCCAATTATGGCTACCCACGCCCGACAGGTATATGTCTATCCTGGAAGGAAATATCTAAGATATGAGATCATGAGCTATTGAATCTTTTAAGTTTAAGTTCCAATTACTAAATTATTTGTAGCATCCTTGTCTTTATACGCTTATTCGATCTAATTGCGATTAGATATCTGATTACGATTAGATCGAAACTGAATCTGGTTTAGTGATACGTGTATATTAGACAATGACCATATGATTTACAGTATAGTGCGTAGTTACAACATAGTTTGTAATTGACATTGGGAAATGCACTATTAGTTGTATGTCCTTAAAAAAAAATTCCTGGTCAAGATTTGCTAACATGGGTCGGTTAGTAAAATCCACTGAGACCAGTACATGTCATATATCGTGACTTAGTCTGATGGTTTATCCCAGTGAACCATGAGTCTCGGGAGACTCGTATAGACATGTAGGTGTTTATTTGATAAGACACTGAACAACTCACTGAAGGTTTCCTAATATATGGTACACCAATGTCAATAGGAACCTTCTCGAGTTGAGCGAGTACAGTGGTCCTTCGACTTGAGATACCACTGTGGATATATGGGCTATCCTCCACACTTTGATGGCAGTCACGTCAATGATCTAGCCATGATCATACCTCCGCCTGTTCGTTGGGCGTGGACTGATGCTAATGATATCCTGTGCGTATCAAGATAGGATCCGTCAGTCCTGTGTACAGGACATAGGCATCCAACACGTGTTTACGATCTAGTAAATCCATGGCCGTGGTATGACTTTGAAGATCAATTCTGAGTGTTATCTAGAGATAGTAAATTGAAAGTCGACTGTATTATATCGAACAGATTTGATGTTCTGATCTATATCCCTGGTATAATATGGATGGGCTGTGATGGAGGGATTATACGTATGCTATGACCTCGGCTTGCATAGTTTAGCGAGATTATCCGTGGTCATCATAATCCATGAGTGGGTGGATTATGGACACGAGATTGGATTTCGTGACGGATAGACCTAAACTTAGAGAGTCCCACAATATGAAGTGTACTCGTTGAGCACTTGGGCAACGCGATATGAATAATACGGATTATTCACAATACTTCACCGGATTAAATGAGTTGATTCAGATCATTTAATCGGTTAAACGATAACACATGCATTATGGGATTTTGTCCGCTACTAATTATTGTGTATTTATATTTGATACATAATACGATTAGATACACATTAATTATTCGTCAAATGAGATTTTGACACATGCCATAAATATATGTATTTGTTATTTATTGTAAATAAAAATATATATATAATAATAATTACATTAATTGATTATTAAAATATTTAATTGTTAAATATTTTATTAATTAATTAATTAAACTTTCATAAATGTTGTGATACTTGTCTAATTATTATTTGAACACTTGGCATGATTAAAGTAAACTTTATATGTGTTCAAATGTGATTTTTTACAATAAAGTTGGCTTTTAATTAATTGAATTTGATTTGATTGAATTTCTATAAGGACCAAAATGCCCCTCTTTAATGGCTAAAATTCGGTCAACATGTTTTTAAAATGAAAAAAATTTATTTCTCTCTCTTCTTCACTTGCTGCCAATTTCGGTCAAGATATAAAAAGTGGTAAAATTTATTTTCATTATCTTATCTCTTTCTTTCCACTGCCGAGAGCTTCTAAGAAAAATGGATTTTGTTTTTGTTTGATGATTCAAGCATACAAGTGAAAGAAAAGCAAGGAAATCAAAGAAAAAGCTTAAGTAATTTGGAGTTTAAAGGTAATCTTCAAAAGCCCAAAGCTTGAAATTAGTTTCTTTTGTTTCTTGATTTCTTAGAATGGTTCTAGGGTTGCTTTTCTTGTAGATTTTGGGCCTTTTGTTATTTGATGGTGGATTGGAAGGATTTATGCATGTGTGAGTTGATATTGAACTAGATTATTGTAATTTTGGTTCAATTTGTTGTTGGATAACATTTTTTCGATTCTAGAGTTTTTGATACACTCTTAGATAGCCTAGAATTATTCTAGAGTTGTTCATATGTGGTGGGACTCATTTGATGATGGATTAATTAGGTTAATCTTGGTTTTAATTGAATTAAAGAATGAATTTATGTCCAATTTCGTTTTCTGTAATGACCTGCAACAAAATCTGATTTTGTGATGAAATTTTTGTCTTTAGAATATTTTGGATGTAATTTGAGTGTTGGCACAATTTCCGGAAAGTGTTTCCGACTTGAAATAAACGAAAACGCCAAAAACGGCGTTACCGGGTGGATTTTGAGCCAACCGGATGACGGCTGTCCAAACAATGAATCTGTCACTGTTTGGGCAGCCCGTGAACTGCCCTGACACTATTGGAGCTGACCTGGGCAGTTTCCATAAGTGTCGGGTGGTCGGTTCGGTCAAAAAATGCGCTTTAGGTAATTTTACGGAAAACCGGTTTTCGTAAAACTTTCGCGATGTTTCAACTATGTTTATGTCAATATTTGATATTGAATAAATAGGTTTAGGTGAAATATGAATAAATTATTCATGTTAGATATTGAATAATTTATTCGGTAATTTGAAAAAGTTTTAAATTACGATTTCGCCCGACCCGCGCTTCCGCTGCGCCCCATCGCCCAAAACCCCAACATTAACAACTCTAGAATGGCAACTTGATTTTCAAATAATCAAAAGTAATCCTTTGAAACCATTTCAAGCTTACTTACATGCATACATCTTTCATTCAAGTTCACAACCAATTAAATACAAACTATAAGAGTAGAGATAACATCAAAGCATAAAAAATTGAAGCTAAGCATGTTAGAAATATTTTTCATGTTGAAGACTTTAAAGAAAAACTTGAAAATACAAAGGATTTCCAAGCTTTTTCCTTTTCTGTTTCAAACTTTTCTCTCAACTTCTTTTGTGTTATTTTTGTGTCTAATGAACTTATGAAACCCTAAAATGAAACAAAATAATTTATACCTCCTCCAAAAGGGCTTGGCCGAATTTGGTGTGTAGGAAATATCTAGATATTTATTTTTTGTTTCATTAAATTTGCTTTATCAACTTGATAAAAATGATCATTACAACTTTAATGAATATTCAACAAGTCAACAAAAGCAACTCATGCCATTTCCAAAAATATCACAACTTAGGATATTTGTATTTTTAATTAATTTAATTATTTAATAATTAAATAATTATTTAAATACAAATATATTATATATATGTATTATATTTACATTAAATATTTAAATACATATATATTTATGATATTAGTCAAATATCTCAATATGACAATTAATTAATGTGTATTTGATAAAATCTATTATTAAATGCAAATACACAAAAAATATGAAATGACTATTAGGTCCATTCGCATATATTTTTCGTTTAACCTTTAAATGACTTATAAATAATCAGTATTATTCATAAATGTTGCCCTAGTGCTCTACGAGTATATTTCACTAGTGAGACTCTCTAGATTCAGGCATATCCGTCATGAAATCCAATTTCGTGTCCATAATTTACCCACCCATAAATTATGACGACCACAGATAAACTCGTTGAATCATATAGGTCGAGGTCATGGCATATGTATAATTCCTCCGTCATAGGTATCCGAATATATCCCAGAGATATAGATGTAAACGTCAAATCTCTATAGGGACTATCTCGTCGATGTCTCTATTAGCAATCTCTAAAAGAACACTTAGAACTGGCTTCTAAAGTGTACCACAGGCCCATGGTTTTTATCTGATTGCTAAACATATATGGTCTACCTATGCTCTGTAGACAGAACGGACGGATCCTATCTCGACACACACAGGACACCCTGAGGATCTATCCACACCCAACGAACAAGCGGAGGTCTGATCTAAATAGATCGGTGACGTGACTGCCATCTAGGTGTAGAAGATGTCTCATGTGCCCACAATGGTATCTCAAGTCGAAGAATCACAAATGCTACTCAACCCGAGAATATTCTTATTGATGTTGGTGTACCATCTATTAAGAATCTTCGGTGAGTCAGTGTTTATCCGCTATAAACACCTACACGTCTATATGAGTCTCAAAGACTCATGGTTTATTGCAAAACCATTGGAATCATATATTCCAGTATACGACATGTACCTGTCTCAACGGGTTTATTTTACTGACCAAATTGTGTAAACCTTGACCATGAACAGTCTAAGAATGACAACGTCATGATATAACTCAATGTCAGTTGCGATGCTTTTGCAACAATATCATGACTAATCATCCTAAGGTCTTTTACGTCTTTACCATATTAAAAGATATATTATATTATAGAAACTGCTTATTTTATTGAAAATAAAACATTTTACAATAGTATTCTCAAAGAAATACAACCGGAAATTGGCGCTCTGAGCACCAACCCCAACAAAATCTCTCACTTGCTCTAGTGCTAATATCGATTGTATCTAATACCCATCGACTCCCAATGTTTATCAAATAACTTCGGAGGTATGGCCTTCGTAAGCGGGTCTACTACATTATCTTCACTCGGTACCTTGAACACGATAATTGTTGGACAATTATGACCCATATCATCACTATTTGTACAGAACATGGTGTTGTTGTACAAATTAACTATGTGACAAAGGAAATTGCTCTTTTATCATTTGTAATTAGATTACCGGGATATATAAATGATAAAAGTCCATATGATTAGTTCCGGATTGATAAGATATGAGACAATATCAATCCATGAAGGTTTAATCATTAAAACATCCCTAGTCGGAGTATTATCGAGATTGGACATCAATAATGCGGAATAGACTAGTATTGCACTTGTGCGTGTTATGGGAGCATAACGGCATAGTTCTCATATATTTGGGTATTGGATACTCAAGCAAGTGTAATAGGAGGTTGTGTTTATCGATGGTAAGGAAACAGCTTCGCTCTGGATAGACCCCTCGGAATCCCATTGGTAGTATGACTGTGTGTCTTTGGGAGTCCGAATCAGGGTAGGTGTATTTGGTCTTAACCTGAGACTTGCACCGCTAATACTTGCGACAATCAATTTACTTTGGTTTTGGTCATCCAGGGCTTTAACAGGTTCTTTGTACGCCTCTTCTGGGTATATTGAGAATCGTAGTGTATTGGGTGTGATGTCAAGATGGAAGTATCACTCCAGTCATAGTGGAGATGATGGTCACGTAGGATAAGAAACTAGTACTCTTATATGCTGCAGCTTTCGGGATAATATGACAAGGTCATACTTATCCGATTATAGAGACTAGTTACCAGAGATCCGATATGTGCTTCGTTCGGGGCAGACACAATTCCAGCCCCAGACCTAGCACGTGACATCCGATACTGGATCGCAATACGCTATACTTAGTATACTACGCCTGATATAGATTACATATTCCTTTAAGAATATTTCTGGAGAATTGGGTAGGCACGATGCTTTGCTAGAAGCCAATCATGTCTTGTAAATCGGTAAAAACGTAGTACTAGGTACGTACATGTTCGGATAGTCCGACGACCAGAATTACTGCCAACATATCCGGGGATCTCATGGGTCGCTTCCTGAAGATTCACCGATGACGTATGACTCAGATATAATTAATCTAAGATTAATTATTAGAGAGAGAAAATTATTCTGGGATTAATTACGGAGATATTTTATCTGGGATAAAATATTATTTAAAGAGAGAGAACGATTAATTTGGAATTAATTGATAAAATAATACATTCGATATATTAAACGAAATTAGATTTCGACGCGGAATTAAAATTGGATTTTAATTCGAGCGAACGAGTTAATTTAGAATTAATTCGCTAGCGACGTGAATAGTAATTTTGCTAGGCATAATTATTTAATTAAATTTGATTTAATTACGTCGCAACGGAAAATTCGTTAATTCAGAATTAGCGAACCCGAGCCCGAGAGTGTTTGCGGGCCCACTCGCATTTCGAATCAAGAGGGGCCCACAAGTCACATCACGCGTCACATCAATAGTCATTCTTGTGATGGAAGTCACATCACTTTGAGTGATGTGATGGTTGTCACTTGTGATTCATGGTGGTGGTTGGAAGACTTTAAATTCTTGTACAATTCTTCGAAAGTGTATTATGTATTTGATTTTTGAAATCAAACACAACACAACCAACAACTTCATCTTATTCCTCTCTCTCTCCCTCAAACGGCAATAGTGCCATTTTTCCTCTCAAAACCGTGAGCCTAGGGTTCATTTTTCTTCATGATTTTGTTGCAAAATCTCAAGAGCTAACACTCAAATGGGTCATACAAAGGTGATAGGGAAACCCATCCATGAGCATGGAATCCATTCTCAAAGCATGGAGCCTGAAGACAACACAAGGAGCACAAAAGGGGACCTTGGCCGAGAGCTTCACGGAGCAAGGAAAAAGTTTTTTGTTCTTCGCATCGCAAAATCCGTTCATTGTAAGTATGATTCCGCCATACTTCTTTATTGTATTCACATTATTTTCATTGGTTAATTTGATCTTGGGACTATAGTAGAAACCCAACAATGGTATCAAGAGCCTTGATTAAGCATGAAATTTGATTTAGGGTAAAATTTGGGTAAAATTGATTTGAGCATGATTTGATGAAATTGTTTGATTAATTATGCTTGAATGATAATAACATAGTGTTATGCATGATCAATTTGATGGAAATTGAATTGGATTAATTTTTCCCCAAATAGTAGGCTTGGCCGAAAGTTTGAGTACCCTAATGTCATGGTGATTTTTGTGTTTTGAATCATTGGATGAGTTTGAAAGACTTGGAAAATGTTGATTTAGGATTTAATTGGATTGAAATCGAAATCGGACATAAAAACCCCAAATTGTCGTGACCAATTAGCATGAAAATGAATTGATTTTTTAATTCAATAATGTTGGACATGTGTTGATGATAATAGAATGATTAATTGGTGTAATTGGTATTTTGGAAATGTTAATTTGACTAATTAAATATGGCTAATGCACTTTAGTTAATTAAATTGTGAAATTTGGAATTTAATTAGTTGGGCTTAATTTGAAATTGGGCTTGTAAAGTTGTAATTGGGTTTAATGGGTTTGGTTGGGCCAAGTTTGGTTTAGGTTAATTGGTTGGATCCAATTGGGCCCAAAACCATATCCATAAAGTCCAAATATAATATAATGGACCATTAATATTTTAATTGGGCCTAAATTGGTTTTTGGCAAATAAGGGTGATTCCTTAAATTGGGCTTTGGTATTTGGGTTTGACCCATATTGACCAAAGTCCATGCCTTATAAATTAATTGAAAGCCCATTGGACTTTAATTAAATTGACATTGGATGTTAATTGGGCTTTGAGACCCGTAATGATTAGATTTAGAATCTAAGTCGTAAAGGCACATTAATAAAGTGTAATTATTTAATTTGTAATTAAATATAGAATTAGTATTGAATGCAAATTAAATTGGATTTAATGTTGTAGTTTAATATAATTCAAGAATTCGTACTTATTCTTAAAATGAGTCGGACTCGCGAAAATCAAATCGTTGTTTGAACATTTGATGGTCATTAATTTCAGATTAATTAATTGGATTAGATTGATTGATAACATACTTTGTGTGAATACATGGGTGTGATGTATGAATAATGCATTTATATTCTCACCTATTCCCCTCAATGTAAATGAGGTTTCTTTAGAAGTGTTCTGTAATTGGGTAGAAGTAAGATTTGTGCTAGCGGGAGAGAGGAAATGGAGATATTTGTTCTAGGTTAAATATCCATTTGCATATCATTATTAATTTATTTACGTGTCTTATTATGTTTTTTAGAATGCATGTTTAAGTGTGTATGATGAGACCTTAACAAAGATAATTAATTGGTTGCCAATTACGCGAAAAACCCTCAATAAATATTAAGCGTTTTTCCTTCCATTGAATGATTCATTCTCAAGATCCAAGATTGGCACTGGTTTGTTGGCCAAAGTCAAGACCTTTGTCCATCGCGGATGTTTTTGAATCATGAAGGCTTTGTTCCATATCGCATGTCTTGTCCAAGTTGTGATTTGTTGGCCAAAGTCAAGATCACTTCTTGTCCATCGACATCGATTACAAAGCTTTCCAAGGTCAATGGGTCCCGCTTAACTGGAATCATTAAGTTTGTTGTGCCAAAGCCAAGGCTTAATTGATTCAGAGGAAAAAGGTTAGGCAATATATTGGATATATTGGCATATATATGATATATGTTTCGGATTTAGATGTCCACCTACAGGATCTAGGAATTGGATGAGATCCAATTGATCTTAGAGATCTACCTAGTTAAATATCATACAGCTTGTTGGCCAAAGTCAAGGTTGTGTGTTATTTAACGGGATCCTAGCCCACTAGGAAACAAGGTTTCCCGAGTACTCAACAGAGGTTTAGAGGCTCGCCGAAAAATAGTGGGAGGCAAGTATTAAATTTACAATTTCGTCTAGATACTTGCTAATACGCGCTCATTTCAATTTTTTGTCAAATAATAAAAATATATTAGTTGGACTAATATTTAATTGTTGTTTTAAAATTAAACAGTTGGACTGTATTCAAACTACTTCAATTATAGTTGATTATATAATTGGATTATAGTAATCAATATATTTGAATTTAACAAATCAAATTATAGTTGATTATATAGTTAGACTATAGTAATCATTATATTCAATAGTACCTGAAATCATTGATGGGATAGTTGGACTATAGAAATCAAGATAACTGAAAGATTAGCGTTTAAAACATAAACCTGGGTGAAAATACTTTTAAACAGCTTTAATTTTCAAATTGGGAATAAAACCTCATGAGAGTCCTGAGAATTGAGAAGTTATTCTATTGGATAAAGAAACATTCCGGGCCTGAGCCCGGAGTTGAGCAAATAGTAGAACAAGATCTTTGGAAGATTCATGTGATGCAATCACTCTTTAATTCCGTCGTCAAAATTAAGGATTAGATCCATGTACCATGATGATGAAATTAAAGATCTTCATAGATCTATTCTTAGATCGTAGAATTAAAAATTGCATAAGAATCTCTTTAGCTCGTGTATGTCAGAGGGTACATCTGTCGAGCACTAGGTGTCGCAGATAATTACTGACATCGATCAACTAGGTTAGCTGGGCCTTACCTACGTGGCTAAACTACCAAAGATTTGATCTTATAGTCTCTACCCGAAAGCTGGGGCAGGTTCATTATGAACCAAGAGAAAACTCTTAGAGAGTTAATGGCTATGCTCAAGGAGCCAGAGCCAGAGCTTCTAAAAGGGGCAAAGGAAAAATCATCACAAACTTCTAGGAAGACAAAGGACATATCCCAAGATGTCTGCCTAAACTGTGGCAAACATGGTCACTGGAAGCGTGACTGCCGTATGGACAAGGCAGACATGAAGGAAGTGAAGAGGGGCAAGGCTCCGACTTCAAGTATGTTTGTCATAAACATGTTCACTATAGGTTTCAAAATTGGATTTTGATACTAAGTGTGGTACATAAGATATGTACTGATGTGCGGAATCTGTTGATTAGCAGGATACTGACTTCAGTTGAGATCTATCTCAGAATTGGAAACGGGCCGAGAGTCGCTATTTTAACCCTAGAAACCTAAGTTTAGGAACTACCATTCGGGTGTGTACTTAAATTAGGAAACTGTTATAATGTAACTAGTTTGACTAGAAACATTATCTCTATATCAGGGTTTAACCCGTTGTGGGTATACCTTTATATTCTAGAACACTAAAGTGTTTTATTTTATAAAGATGATATTGAGATAAACACATTAGATGTGAATAACAGTATTTATATTTTGAATATAAATTAATCTCAAACGTATGACATGACAAACAAATAGTTCAAACTGAATTAATCAGATGAGACTTATATGTGGCACTATTGTCTGGACACATTAACAAGACTCGTATATCCACACTTTCGAAGAGTGGATACTAGGATGGATTTGATTCTAATTCAAATAATGTCTACAAATCTATTTTATTAGGCAAATTGCCTAAAACACCTTTTACTTGGTAAAAGTGCAAGTGCCACCGATCTGTTAGCCCTCGTTCATAATGATGTAAGTGGGGCCCATATCTAGCTAGGCTAAAGGTGGATATGAACACTTTGTAACCTTTACGGATGTGGCATCGCGTTATGGTTATGTTTTCTTTTGAAACACGAATTAGAAACTTTTGATAAATTCAAAGGGTTTCGGCACGAAGTAGGCAGACAGATCGGCTAAAGTATTAAACTGTCACGGTTAGACCATGGTGGAAAATATTAAGCAATAAGTTTCTCAATTACTTGAAAGAGTATAGTATTCTTTCAATGAGGACTCCTCCCGGAACACCTCAATTAGATGTGTGTCCGAACTGAGAAACCGAACCATGTTGGACATAGTAAGGTTAATCATGAGTCGCTCTAAGATACCATTTTCCTTCTGGGGATACGCATTAAACAGTGAAAAACTTATTTTGAATAAGGTTTCATAAAAAAAATCTGTTAGACAGACTTCATATTAGATATGATTAGGAAACTGGGTTTTCTCATTCCTGGAGATTTGGGAATGCTGGGCATATGTTTGGATGATACCAAACTAGAACCCAAATCAGATAAGTGCCTAATTTGTAGGTTATCCTAGGGTAACCAAAGTATAGTACTTATACAACTCACTAGAGAACAATGTAATTGTTGCTCGCCATGCGGTTTTCCTAAGAGGAATACCGATATGTAGTGGTAAGTGGGAGGAAAGTAAAACTCGATGAAAATCGGAGTAATATTATTCCAGGCACCGATTCCTTAACGGAACACAAACAGTTCATCAAGGATGAAACTGTACAAATAATCTTCAAATACACAAGAACCGCGTAAGTCGGAGAGAGTCAGAAAACAACCTGGGAGGTATGGGTTTCTGATCTCACCTCGTAAATATGTCAATCTTATTGAGGAATATGAACTGAATTCGTATGAGGAAGTGATACAAGGTATCGACTCCCTATTATGGAAAAATGCCATGATATTTGAAATGGATCTCATGTATACCAACCAAGTTTGGACACTAGTTGTTGTACCGAAAGGCATTGTGCCTACTGGTACTATATGATTCTTGAAGGAAGACATATATAGATGGCAACATACCAACATACAAAGCTAGGCTTGTAGTGAAAAGGTATCGTTATCAACATTGTGTCGATTACGACGAAACCTTTTACTTGTTGCCATGGTTAAATCCATTTGGATAATGCTTGCTGCTGCTGCATGTTTCATTTATGAAATATGGCAGCTGAACGTCAAAATTGTTTTCCTTAAACGAAAACCTTTTGGTGGATGTTTACAACATCCTGACGTTTTTTCATACCAAAACGAGCAAACAAGGTTTGCAAGTTAATTCGATCCATTTATGGATTGAAGCAAGCATTGCGTTCTTGGAACCAGCGTTTTGATGTAATCATAATGGTATATGATTTAATTCAAAACGAAATGATTCTTGTGTATATAAGAAGGTTAGTGGGAGCGCACTGACAGTGATTGTCCTAAATAATGATGATATATCATTTCTTGGAAATGATATTCCCATAATACAATCAGTGAAAGCTTGGCTTTCATGAAAATTCTTTGTAGAATTCTTGGGAGAGACAACCTTTATTCTAGGAATAAGGATCTACTGGGATAGATCTAAAAGTTGTTGGCACTCTCTGAGAACTCGTACATTAAAAGATGTACGCGACCTGATGCCTCATATACTTTGAGCATATGGAGTCACAATCTGGCCAATCCAAGTGATAGTCACTGGATTGATGTTAAGAACATCCTTAAGAATCTTTGAAGATCTAATGATGCTTTCTTAAGTTATGGAGAATGAGAACTTGAAGTGATTGGGTTCACCGTTGCAAGTTTCCTAACCGATAAAAACGACTATAAGTCGAAAAAGGTACTATATAGTTTGAATAACGGAACAGTGAGCTAAAAATATTCCAAGCAAGATACTGTTACCGAATAAACAACAAAAGCGGAATATTGTTGCAGCTGAGGCAGCAATAGAAGCCATTCGGATCTTAATAATCCTAATTAGATTAGGAGTAGTTCTGTTAGCAGCTGAGCTAGCCTACAGCACAGGCTAAAAAATTAATGGTCTCATCAACGATCTGAGTATATACTTCAACTGTTCATCTGATTCGTTCAGATCATACATCGTGGCGATGTGATGATCGAATAAATCGCATCAGATGATAACTTTGCAAATCCGCTGACGAAAGCTTTTTCTCAGCAGAAGTTTGAGCGACATGTACATAGTTCAATTGTTGGATACTTGAGTGATTGGCTATAGGCCAAGTGGGAGATTGTTGGACAATTATGACCCATATCATCACTATTTGTACAAAACATGGTGTTGTTGTACAAATTAACTATGTGACAAAGGAAATTGCTCTTTTATCATTTGTAATTAGATTACCGGGATATATAAATGATAAAAGTCCATATGATTAGTTCCGGATTGATAAGATATGAGACATTATCAATCCATGAAGGTTTAATCATTAAAACATCCATAGTCGGAGTATTATCGAGTTTGGACATCGATAATGCGGAATAGACTAGTATTGTACTTGTGCGTGTTATGGGAGCATAACAGCATAGTTCTCATATATTGGGTATTGGATACTCATGCAAGTGTAATAGGAGGTTGTGTTTACCGATGGTACGAAAACAACTTCACTCTGGATAGACCCCTCGGAATCCCATTGGTAGTATGATTGTGTGTCTATGGGAGTCCGAATCAGGGTAGGTGTATTTGGTCTTAACCTGAGACTTGCACCACTAATACTTGCGATAATCAATATACTTTGGTTTTCGTCGTCTAGGGCTTTAACAGGTTCTGTGTACGCCTCTTCTGGGTATATTGAAAATCGTAGTGTATTGGGTGTGATGTCAAGATGGAAGTATTACTCTAGTCATAGTAGAGATGATGGTCACGTAGGATACGGAACTAGTACTCTTATATGCTGCAGCTATCGGGATAATATGACAAGGTCATAGTTATCCGATTATAGAGACTAGTTACCAAAGATCTGATATGTACTTCGTACGGGGCAGACACAATTCCAGCCCCAGGCCTAGCACGTGACATCCGATACTGGATTCCAATATGCTATACTTAGTATACTACGCCTGATATAGATTACATATTCCTTTAAGAATATTTCTGGAGAATTAGGTAGGCACGGTGCTTTGCTAGAAAACAACCATGTCTTGTAAATCGGTAAAAACGTAGTACTAGGTACGTACATGTTCGGATAGTCCGACAACCGAATTTACTGCCAACATATCCGGGGATCTCATGGGTCGCTTCCCGAAGATTCACCGATGACGTATGACTCAGATATAATTAATCTAGGATTAATTATTAGAGCGAGAAAATTAATCTGGGATTAATTGCAGAGATATTTTATCTGGGATAAAATATTATTTAAAGAGAGTACGATTCATCTTCTTCCTCTATCTTTCTCCCTCACACGGCAACAGTGCCATTTTCCTCTCAAAATCCTAAGCCTATGGTTCATTTTTCTTCATGATTTTGTTGCAAAATATCAAGAGCTAGCACTCAAAGGGGTCATACAAAGGTGATAGGGAAACCCAATCATGAGCATGGAATCCATTCTCAAAGCTTGGAGCTTGAAGACAACACAAGGAGCACAAAAGGGGACCTTGGCCGAGAGCATCATGGAGCAAGGAAAAAGTTTTGTGTTTTTCGCATCGCAAAATCCGTTCATTGTAAGTATGATTCCGCCATACTTCTTTATTGTATTCACATTATTTTCATTGCTTAATTTGATCTTGGGACTACAGTAGAAACCCAACAACAATATCCCCCCGCGACACAATCTCTCGAATGATATGGTACTTCCGTTCCACATGCTTCGACTTTTGATGCGCCTTCGGTTCCTTTGCTTGCGCAATGACTCCAGTATTATCACAGTATAACAGAATTGCATTCTCGATACTTGGGACAACTCCCAATTATGTGATAAAGTTCCTAATCCATACAGCTTCCTTTGCAGCTTCAGAAGCTGCAATGTATTCCGCCTCTATGGTGGAATCTATTGTTGACCCCTGTTTGGAACTCTTCCAGCAAACTGCACCTCCGTTAAGGGTAAAGACGAATCTAGATGGAGTATTTCTATCATCGGGATCCGATTGGAAGTCGGAATCCGTATATCCGTTAACTTACAGTTACCTTCCTCCATAAATTATCAACTTATCCTTAGTACCTTTAAGATACTTCAAGATATGTTTAATAGCCATCCAATGGTCATTTCCTGGATTGGACTGATATCTACTAGTTACGCTAACAACGAAACTGATATCAGGCCTATTACATAACATGGCATACATTATGCTACCCAAACACGAAGCATAAGGTTGGTTAGACATTATAACCTTCTCATCTTCTGTTTGTGGACTCATCTTCTTCGAAAGATGAATCTGTTTGGGTTTTCTGGTAAATACCCGGAAACGCAGCAGAAACGCGGAAAATCAAAATTTTTCTTGGATCAATTAAATAAACTTGTTTATTTAATTACCCAATTATCAAATTCTGAAAAATTACATAAGAAAACAAATTTCTTGGTAATTACCGAATTGCCCCACAACTTTGTAAATTGATCATTTTAGTCCTAAAATTGTCAAATACAATTTTGGATGATTCTAAATCATTTCTAAAATTATTTCCGACATGTCCAACATGTCAAAATATAAATTGCAACACAAAACCACAATTTCTTACAAATTGCCGAGGGGTTCCCAAAGTTTGCATTTTGTTCACTTTAGTCCTCAAATTGTCAAATACAATTTTAGGTGATTCCAAATCAGTTTTAAATTGATTTCCAACATGTACAATACATGAGAATACAAATTGCAACTCAAATCCCACAAAAAACCAAAATTACCGAGAAGGCCCTAAAGGTTTCCAACTTGTGCATTTTAGAACAATCTTGTTCAAAACAAGTCAAGATGAAATCCAATCATCACCAAACTTGATATACATCATATATACATCATTACATGACACATATACGAAAATCCCAAAATTTGGAAAATGTATAAACCCTAATTTTTAAATTTCATCAAATTGAACAAATTAAACCAAATTAAACAAATCCAATGTTTCAACCAAGTCTCTACCACACCAAACAAGTCTCGCCACTTTGAAATAACTCTAGAACAATTCTAGGTCATCAAGGAGTGGCCTAACAACTCTAGAATGGCAACCATACATGCATTCACCCATTATAAAAACTTCTAACACTAAAAAACATAAACAAGAAATAATAGAAAAAACTTAAGAACAAGCTATATTATATCCTAGAAAAAAAGGAACAAATTTCCCTCTAATAGAAAGGTGGAAATACTTACTAAATCCAAGCTTTTCCTTAGATTTTCTTCTTTGTTCTTCACTTTTTCTCTCAACCTTCTTATGTTTTATTTTGGAGGCTTGAACTAGGTTAAACTTATGAAAAACATAACATTTGATATATGGGAGTGTGTTGGCCGAATTTATCAAGAAATAAAGGAAAAAAGATATTTTCAATTTTAAACAATTTAAATAAATATCTTAGGTAGTCAAAACAATTATGACAACTTTTTCCTTTACTTTAAAGTCAAAAATTTACACTTTTAATCATTTCATAAATAAATATCATCATAGATATTTCATATTTTAATTACTTTAATTATTTATCAATAAATAAATTAATTAATTAATTAAATATAAATATCTAAATATATGTATTATATTTGTTGACGGCTGATTTCGATCTCAGGGGCAATAAAGGTTTTTTACTCCCGAGACAATTCTCCTCCAACTGTGAATTTGTTTTGTTTATGGGAAACCAAAAGCAAATTTGGCAAAAGATAGATAAATACACCAATCGACAAAGAGATTTAACGTGGTTCAGCGGATTAGATCCAGTCTACATCTACGGGCACAGAACGGACGATGTTTTATTACTGAAATATGATTCTCTGCACTGTTTTTTCTGTACAAGTCTTATGGTAATGATCTTTTTTTCTCTTTACTTACACTTTCCCCTTCTATTTATAATAGTGAAGAAATCAGATTCCTTTTCCTATAAAGATTCCTAGTTGAAACTACATTCACTTCCCATATCTTATTAGGACACTGACTTAACAACCTTACTTTTCCACATGAAAGTAGGATAACTTATCTTCTTATCCGTAAGAATATGATGTCTTATCTTCTGGAGCATATCCCGCCATATTCCCGGTCTTCATGAGGTCGGTCATGATGGTCTTTTGAACTGAGAATGCTGTTGTCAATCTGATAATGCCCGATCATCCGATCTTATGTGGTCGGGTTACAGATTATAAGTGCTCGGCCCCTAACTCATGTGGTCGGGTCGGCATTAATGATCTCGATCAACAAGAGAGTTTCCCTTTTTACCCCTGCCATACTGCTTAAATATCATAATGCTTAAAAAACACCATCAACAATATTTACTTTAAATATCTCAAATACATATATTAATGATATATGTCAAATACATTTATTTGACAATTTATTAATGTGTATTTAATAATATCATATATTAAATGCAAATACACATTAATTAGGAAATGACGGTTCGGCCACTATTGCATGTATTTTTCGTTTAACGTTTAAATGATTTATAAATAATCACCATTATTGATTAAAGTTGCCATAGTGCTCTACGAGTATATTTCATTAGTGAGACTTTCTAGATTCAGGTATATCTGTCACAAAATCCAATTTCGTGTCCATAATTTACCCACCCGTAAATTATGACGACCACGGATAAACTACCTGAATCATACAGGTCGAAGTCACTGCATACGTATAATCCCTCCGTCACAGGTATCCGGATAATCCCAAAGATATAGATGTTAACGTCAAATATCTATAGGTATTATCCCGTCGACGATTCTATTAGCAATCTATAAATAATATTCGAAAATCACTTCCGGAGTATACTATGGCCATAAATTTAACTGATTGCTAATCACATATGGACAATCTATGCTCTGTACACAGAACTGACAGATTCTATCTTGACACACACAGGATATCCTGAGGATCGGTCCACACCCAACGAACAGGCGGAGGTATGATCTAAATAGATCGGTGACGTGACTCCTATCTAAGTGTGGAGGATGTCTCATACATCCACAGTGGTATCTCAAGTCGAATGACCACTATGCTACTCAACCCGAGAGGATTTTTATTGACGTTGGTGTATCATCTATTAAGAATCTTTAGTGATTCGTTCAATGTTTATCCACTATAAACACCTACACGTCTATACGAGTCTCCCCAGACTAATGGTTCATTGGGATAAACCATCGGACCATATCTCGATATACGACATGTACAGGCCTCAACGGATTTGACTAACCGACCCGTGTTAGTAAATCTGGACCAGGAACTATATTTGATAATATATATTTAGCAGTGACACTTCCCAATGTCAATTACAAACTACCTTTGTAACTGTGTACTGCAATATATATTATCGGGCCTTTGTGTAATATACATATCACTAAAACACATTTAGTTTCAATCTAATCGTAATCAAATCTAATACGTATATAAAAACAAGAGGTGCAACCATAAATAAGTAATATTATAGAAAAATAAATTGATCTTATTTATTAATAAGACATAAATACGATGCGGATTGGCGCTTTGAGCACCAACCCTAACAATTTCTCCCACTTGCTCTTGTGCCAAACCACGGTATCATATACACATCTCAATGTGTATCGTATACTCATGGCTCTCAAAAGCTCACCTAGCACTTAAGAGGTAGGCAACAAGAAGTAGGTTCGCTATAATATATTGAGTTTGTCAAACAAACCCAATCGTTTCCCATAGCTAGCATCATTCATATTTTGTAGAATCTAAATTATACATTAATATGACTACGATGCTACATCAGTATTGTGCTACAGCAGTCCAAGTATTTAGGGATCAAATTCAAAATACTATGCAGACAACCGCAAGCACAACACCAATCCAAAACTTCTAATTTATAAGGTCACTATGCAACTTCATAAGTCGATACTTAATAAGTTGCATCTAATTCCACTCATATAGTAGAATCATGTGTGACACTCCCACTGCAACTTTCCGACTCTTTATGACGTAGACAGTCTAGCGTCATAATTAGACCAAAAATTAATCTGACACAAATGATTATAGACTAAATGCTCTATGAATTAAGAAACTCGTTCTTAATATCTCAAAGATCACAAAGAACATGTTTCAAGATCCATCATATGGTCTAAAGGATATCAAAATAACTCGTAATAATTACGATTAAATCGATATCTACAATCGTACATAATAAAGTATTTATTATGTCATCATCAAATGATACATAAGATTGATTAGACATTATAATCAATATCTGTTTCGAAAAAGGAATCATCATTTACGAAAGATGAATAATGTATATAAGACACACAATAACTGTCATACAGATAGCCTTGTTGTGTCTTTTATTAGATCATATCTAATGCACGACTAATAGGAGTGTCTCACAAGTCTCTTAGTCTTATATCTTATATATAAAACTTTATATCGTATATAACATAGACTATTTCCACTGCTTTCCCGGAGTAAAGAAGACTTAGGTAAACCTTTTACCTTACAAACATCTCATTATTACTATAATAATGATAATGTTGTTAGGATATATAACACTAGAAAGTAATCTATACGCTCCTATTAACCCTTCAATCACATATGTATTCTCTATACTTTGATAAGATCAGACAATCTAACTGATATCAAAAATAGAGAACACAGATTTCTGTAAGACTTATCCGAGTCTACAATAGGCTCTATAAGCTAGCACACTAAACTGTGATCTCAACAGAACACAAACTTTAGGGCCATTCCAAAATGAACTCTTCAAACAAAGAAATCACAACTGATCTCTTATCTGAATAAGTCATTCAAAAATTTCATTTTGCATTCTTTAGCTAAAATATACAGTTTAATATCATCATTAACCAATATATCTTTAACTATTTAATTAGCGTGACTAGAGACAAGTTTTCCAAAATCTACAATAGATTGCTGAGTATAACTTTTCTCACTGTCATACTATAAAGGTCAAACCTTTAATAAGCTCACACTACTTTTTGCGCAAACAATTAGCACAAATCATGAACTAATTCATAATTAAAGCTTAATTTATCCTATTGTTCTTGTACGAAAGATTTATAAGGGTTGTTTCATCTTATTAATTACGTAGTTCCAATTATAGTCTATCATTCTCATATTTAACTTCAATAAGTCAAGTCTTTTCTACAATTGTTAACATCTGATGTTACACACCAAGTAATAAAATGATTTTATTACTTAGCATCGTAGGAAATATATTCTATAAAATATAATATAATATTCTATTAAACAAAATAAACGATAAACTTTTACTTATACCTCTGAGGTGTAAGTAATTTCCATTATATAACTATTATATAAAAAGAAAGATTCAAATCTCAAACTTTTCATGATTCAGATTTTCTACCTATACATATCATATATGTAACTGTAGAAATTAATGGAACCTAAATTAAAAAGATGAACTAGTGTTACTTGAGCATATCCCCAAGAGTATTGAAACTAATTCGGTAACATTCAATATCAAATGAATCAAATCGTATAAGATTCGACTTCTCTCACTACTCAATTCCATCAAGATGGAATCGTGGAAGAATAATATTGAATAAGAACCATATTCATTGAATAATCTTAGAACTAATTGTCTTAAATTCATATGTTTAATCGTATCAAAGATCTTTGAACAGTTCAAAGACTTGTAATGAATTTTAAGGATAGAGTTCTCAAAAAATTCAAATTTAATATATTTGAACTAGTCAAAAATGTTTAATCTGTGTTTCATCAGAACAGATTGAAAGTTCTTGATACTTTCAAGAAAGTTCAATATGTGTTCTCTCATAAACACGTAACTAAGTTATGACAATTCATAAACTAAGTTACAAAGTAAGGAAAACTACTTTAAGTAATTACAAATCATTAAACTACATACATCTAATGTATCAGTTTAATAAAACCGGTGGTCCAATGACAAATCATTAGTTAAACGAGATTTTAATCACCTTCCCGAATACAATATTTATTAAATGGATAAGGATATGTGGTGTGATCTCGTATCAAACCATCATTTACCATATGGAATAAGCATCCAATGCTTAAGTGATAAAATCTCATAAAACACCATTCTAAATTATTTACTTTATCGAATAATTTTCTTAATGTTTATCTCTACGCCAATTACACCACTAGTCATATTTAAAATATATAACAATTGTTTATAAAGAACAAGTAACTATCTAATAGTTGCAAGTTCTGATATCAAATATCAAAATAATCATTAACTAATATTTTAAATAACTAGACGGGAGATCTGGTATCCAATACCTATTGTTGTAGTATTGTGAAAATCGATATTTTCTATACACAACTATACGCATCACCTTTCTTTAGCTTTACTATTTGCATTCAACCATTCACAACAATTGAAAATAATTGATTAGTAAATTGTGTCAGACACATTACCTCTAAAGGTCATTAAAGCTAAGAAATGTCATTACTATATAAACAAATACCTAATGGGGCTTCCTTAATGTCAGTCAAGAATCTCGAGACATGAACTCATTCGTGTCAATTCTTACTGCACAAGAAACTATTCTCTCTGCGGAATAATATCCTAAAAAGGATATATATCTAGATTATATGTCATGACTTAGAAACTAAGTCATTAACCATCTTGATTTTTCAAGAAAATCGGAACAACAGTTCCCGATGGTTTAGACCAATCTAATAAAATTCTAGTCTAGTAGTATCTAGAACCAATTCTAGAATAACTGCAACCAGGAGTCAAGTCAGATAACACATCAAAATATGTGTGCAGTGAATAAAAGTTCAATTCTATATAAACAATAGAATAAGGAAACGAACAAGCGGCAATTTCCATAATAATACACACTGCCTAAGTTATGGAATATTTTAAACTTAGCAGTGCCTCCCACTATTTTACATAATTCCGCAATCCTTGTTGTTTCTCGTTGCGACAGCTAGGGAACGTTCACAATGAGGCATACCAAGGTTAAACTCGCCAATGATAAACTCAAGCTACTTGCGTAACCCTGACAGCTAGGGCACGTTCAGGATTCCGCTTTCGCTTGAATTTATATAATATCTAATATACATCCGGCATAAATAAATCTCTATCAGCTACACCCTCACATCAGAGGCACGGTCTCGGATGTAGTTACGGAAAAATATTCATAAACCGTATTGACAAGACGGACCAAGAAACAAGTATTCCAAATACTAGTTACTTTAAAATCTTATTAAGCGGGGATATTCCATAAAATGTCATACACTTTAAATTTAATCAAATTAAATTAAAGCATGTATATATTAAGCAAAGACAAGAATAAAAATTAGATTCAAAGGGCCAATCATATCAAGGGGCCAAGAATCAGACTCGCTCTGATACCATTTTGTTGGGGCTTTCCTGTAAATACCCGGAAACGCAGCGGAAACGCGGAAAATCAAAATTTTCCGATTTCAATATTTTTCTTGGATTAATTATTACCCAATTATAAATTTCTGAAAAATTACACAAGAAATCAAATTTTTTGGTAATTACCGAATCGCCCTACAACTTTGTAAATTGATCATTCTAGTCCTAAAATTGTCAAATATAATTTTGGATGATTCTAAATCATTTATAAAATGATTTCCAACATGTACAACATGTCAAAATAAAAATTGCAACACAAAACCGTAATTTCTTACAAATTGCCGTGGGGTCCCCAAAGTTTATATTTTGTTCATTTTAGTTCTCAAATTGTCAAATACAATTTTAGGTGATTCCAAATCAGTTCTAAAATGATTTCCAACATGTACAATACATGAGAATACAAATTGCAACTCAAATCTCACAAAAAACCAAAATTGCCGAGAATGCCTTTAATGTTTCAAACTTGTGCATTTTAGTCCAATCTTGTTCAAAACAAGTCAAGATGAAATAAAATCATCACAAAACTTGATATACATCATATATACATCATTACACAACACATATATGAAAAGCCCCAAATTTGGAAAAATGTATAAACCATAATTTTTCAAATTCCTCAAATTGAACAAATAAAACCAAATTAAACAAATCCAATGTTTCAATCAAGTCTCTACCACACCAAACAAGTCTCACCACTTTGAAATAACTCTAGAACAATTTTAGGTCATCAATGAGTGGCCTAACAACTCTAGATGGCAACTAGTTCATCAAATGATCAAAAGAATGCTTACTAACACCTTAGAAGCTTTCTTTCAACACCATACATGCATTCACCCATTATCAAAACTTACAACACTCAAAAACATAAACAAGAAAGAGTAAAAAAACTTAAGAACAAGCTATGTTATAGCCTAGAACAAAAGGAACAAATTTCCCTCTAATAGAAAGGTGAAAATACTTACTAAATCCAAGCTTTTCCTTAGATTTTCTTCTTTGTTCTTCACTTTTTCTATCAACCTTCTTATGCTTTATTTTGGAGGCTTGAACTAGGTTAAACTTATGAAAAACATAACACTTTATATATGGGAGTGTGTTGGCCGAATTTATCAAGAAATAAAGGAAAAAAGATATTTTCAATTTTAAACAATTTAAATAAATATCGTAGGTAGTCAAAACAATTATGACAACTTTTTCCTTTACTTTAAAGTCAACAATTTACAATTGTAATCATTTCATAAATAAATATCATCATAGATATTTCATATTTTAATTACTTTAATTATTTAATAATTAATTAATTAATTAATTAATTAAATATAAATATCTAAATATAAGTATTATATTTACTTTAAATATCTCAAATACATATATTAATGATATATGTCATATACATTTATTTAAAAATTTATTAATGTGTATTTAATAATATCATATATTAAATGCAAATACACATTAATTAGGAAATGACGGTTCGGCCCCTATTGCATGTATTATCCGTTTAACGTTTAAACGATTTATAAATAATCACCATTATTCATAAAAGTTGCCCTAGTCCTCCATGAATATATTTCATTAGTGAGACTCTCTAGATTCAGGTATATCCGTCACAAAATCAAATTTCGTGTCCATAATTTACCCACCCGTAAATTATGACAAACTAGCCGAATTATACAGGTCGAGGTCACTGTATACATATAATCCATCCGTCACAGGTATCCGGATAATCCCAGAGATATAGATGTAAACGTCAAATCTCTATAGGTATTATCCTGTCGACGATTCTATTAGCAATCTATAAATAACATTCGGAATTTACTTCCGAAGTATACTATGGAAATAGATTTAACTGATTGTTAATCACATATGGACTACCTATGCTCTGTACACAGAACTGATGGATCCTATCTTGACACACACATGATATCTTGAGGATCGGTCCACACCCAACGAACAGGCGGAGGTATGATCTAAATAGATCGGTGATGTGACTGCCATCTAAGTGTGAAGGATGTCTCATACATCCACTGTGGTATCTCAAGTAGAAGAACCACTATGTTACTCAACCCGAGAAGATTCTTATTGATGTTGGTGTACCATCTATTAAGAATCTTCGGTGAGTCGTTCAGTTTTTATCCACTATAAACACCTACACGTCTATACGAGTCTCACCAGACTCATTGTTCATTGGGATAAATCATCAGACCAAGTCTAGATATACGACATATACTGGTCTCAACAGATTTGACAAACTGACCCGTGTTTGTAAATCTTGACCATGAACTATATTTGATAATATACATTAGCAGTGACACTTCGCAATGTCAATTACAAACTACCTTTGTAACTGTGTACTGCAATATATATTATCGGGCCATTGTCTAATATATACATATCATTAAACAACATTTAGTTTCAATCTAATCGTAATCATATCAAATACGTATAAAAAAACAAGAGGTGCAACCATAAATAAGTAATATTATGTAAAAATGAATTGATCGTATTCATTAATCAGACATAATTACGATGCGAATTGGCGCTCTAAGCACGAACCCTAACAGAATCCCATGTCTGAATAGTATGTTTGTTGTCTTACAGTTACCAAAATTATACCGTTCCAAGATCTTATCTATATACGTTGATTGGGATAACCCAATCAGCTTTCTCTGTCTATCTATATAGAGTTTTATCCCTAAAACATAGAAAGCTTCTCACAGGTACTTCATGGAGAAATTCTTAGGGAGATATGCTTTAACGCCTTGTAACATCCCTATATCATTCCCAATGATTAGGATGTCGTCAACATAGAGGACTAAAAATACTACCATGCTCCCACTGGCCTTCTGATACACAAATGATTCTTCCGAATTCTTGAGAAAACCAGACGATCTAATAATCTCGTCGAATCAAAGATTCCAACTTCGTGAAGCTTGTTTTATTCCATAAATGGACTTCTTAAGCTTACATACCATACCCGAGTTTTCGCTGGACGCAAAACCTTCCAGATGTTCCATATAGATTTCCTCATCAAGAAATCCATTTAGAAAAACAGTTTTGACATCCATTTGCCAAATCTCGTAATCATGATACGCATCTATAGAAAGCAAAATCCTAATAGACTTAAGCATTGCTACTGGCGAAAAAGTTTCAAAGAAATACAACCGGGAATTGGCGCTCTGAGCACCAAGATATGTGTGATAAAATTATAGATGTATGACTTCGTGTTTCACGTGATTGAAGTGGAATTAATGTTAAATGATATTCTCTATGGTATTCGAGTTTTCCTTTGTATGCTTTGAACATTTGTTATGAGATTGACATGTATGAAGACATGAAAATATGAAACCTTGACGTAAATAAAGTATAAATGATAATAAAAGTTGATAACTCTGAACTCATCGTAACTTAGTAAATTTGACAAAACTTCTAATATGGTAGACTTATATGATTTTTTTGTGTGTAGTGTTAATATGGTTATTTTCTGAGTTTTTATAACTCACACCAAACCGGATTGCTAGTTTTGCAGGTTGGCTTACAGATTGGTCACCCACGACAACTTTGAAAGTCATGCTCGAGACATGGATCACCCAAGTGGTAGTCAACCTCACAAGTGTCTTGGAAAGGGTTTAGAGGCCTAGGAGTTGTGATTGATGTTCTGTTGATTTCGTGTTCAACACGTGGATTGTATTTAGTAAGTTAAAGTTTTAATTGTTTATGATGTTGTGGGCAGAGCCCTCGAGTGTTGATAGATGATATGGGCACAGAGCCCTTAGGTAATGTTTTTGATGTGTTGGTGTGGACCTTAGGTCCATTGTGATATATGATGTTTACTTTAGAATCGCTATGGTGCTGGATTGAGATCCATGTTGTCCCGTTTTTGGATACATCATGCCGGATTTTCGTAAATTTAGAGGCTTATGGAGATGGGTCAATCTTGTCTTCTGTGTTGGACAATTATGACCCATAGCATCACTATTTGTACAGAACATGGTATTGTTGTACAAATTAACTATGTGACAAATGAAATTGCTCTTTTATCATTTGTAATTGGATTACCAGGATATATAAATGATAAAAGTCCATATGATTAATTCTGGATTGATAAGATATGAGACAGTATCAATCCATGAAGGTTTAATCATTAAAACATCCATAGTCGTAGTATTATCGAGACGGGACATCGATAATGCGGAATAGACTAGTATTGCACTTGTACGTGTTATGGGAGCATAACAACATAATTCTCATATATTTGGGTATTGGATACTCATGCAAGTGTAATAGGAGGTTGTGTTTACCGATGGAACAGGAACAGCTTCGCTCTAGACAGACCCCTCGGAATTCCATTGGTAGTATGACTATGTGTCTATGGAAGTCCGAATCATGGTAGGTTTATTTGGTCTTAACCTGAGACTTGCACCGCTAATACTTGCGACAATCAATATACTTTGGTTTTTGTCATCCAGGGCTTTAACAGGTTATGTGTACGCCTCTTCTGGGTATATTGAGAATCGTAGTGTATTGGGTGTGATGTCAAAATAGAAGTATCACTCCAGTCATATGGAGATGATGGTCACGTAGGATACGGAACTGGTACTCTTTAGTACTGCAGTCATCGGGATAATATAACTAGGTCATGATTATCCGATTATAGAGACTAGTTACCAGAGATCCGACATATGCTTCGTACGAGGCAGACACAATTCCAACCTCAGTCCTAGCACATGACATCTGATACTAGATCGCAATACGCAATACTTACGTATACTACGCCTGATATAGATTACATATTCCTTTAAGAATATTTCTAGTGAATTGGGTAGGCACGATGTTTTGCTAGAAGCCAACCATGTCTTGTAAATCGGTAAAAATGTAGTATTAGGTACGTACGTGTTCGGATAGTCCGACGACCGGATTTACTGCCAACATATCTGGGATCTCATGGGTCGCTTCCCGAAGATTCACCGATGATGTATGACTCAGATATAATTAATCTAGGATTAAATATTAGAGAGAGAAAATTAATATGAGATTAATTACGGAGATATTTTATCTAGGATAAAATATTATTTAAAGAGAGAGAACGATTAATTTGGAATTAATGAATAAAATAATATATTCGATATATTAAACGAAATTGGATTTCGACGCGGAATGAAAATTAGATTTTAATTCGGGCGAACGAGTTAATTTAGAATTAATTCGCTAGCGACGTGAATAGTAATTTTGATAGGCATAATTATTTAATTAAATTTGAATTAATTACATCGCAACGGAAAATTTGTTAATTCGGAATTAGCGAACCCGAGCCCGTTAGTGTTTGCGGGCCCACTCACATTTTGAATGAAGTGGGGCCCACAAATCACATCACGCGTCACATCATTAGTCATTCTTGTTAGACAATTATGACCTACAACATCACTATTTGTATAGAACATGATCTTGTTGTACAAATTACCTATTTGACAAAGGAAATTGCTCTTTTATCATTTGTATTTAATTTACCAAGATATATAAATGATAAAAGGTCTTTATGATTAGTTCCGGATTCAGATGATTTGAGACAGTATCAATCCACTAAGATTTAATCATTAAAATATCCAAGTCGTAGCATTACACTTGTGTGCGTTGTGGGAGCATAACGGTATAGTTCTCATATATTTAAGTATTGGATACTTATACAAGTGTAATATGAGGTTGTGTTTACCGATGGTACGGAAACAGCTTCGCTCTGGATAGACCCCTCGGAATCCCATTGGTAGTATGACCGTGTGTCTATGGGAGTCCGAATCAGAGTAGGTGTATTTGGTCTTAACCTGAGACTTGCACCGCTAATACTTGGGACAATCAATATACTTTGGTTTTGGTCATCCAGGGCTTTAACCTGTTCTGTGTACGCCTCTTCTGGGTATATTGAGAATCGTAGTGTATTGGGTGTGATGTCAAGAAGGAAGTATCACTCCAGTCATAGTGGAGATGATGATCACGTAGGATACGGAACTGGTGCTCTTATATGCTGCAGCTATCGGGATATTATGACTAGGTCATGTTTATCCGATTATAGAGACTAGTTACCAGAGATCCGATATGTGCTTCGTACGGGGCAGACACAATTCCAGCCCCAGGCCTAGCACGTGATATCCGATACTGGATCGAAATACGCAATACTATGTATACTACGCCTGATATAGATAACATATTCCTTTAAGAATATTTCTGGAGAATTGGGTAGGCATGGTGCTTTGCTAGAAGCCAACCATGTCTTGTAAATCGGTAGAAACGTAGTACTAGGTACGTACGTGTTCGGATAGTCCGTTGACCGGATTTACTACCAATATATCTGGGGATCTCATTGGTCGCTTCCTGAAGATTCACCGATGACGTATGACTCAGATATAATTAATCTAGGATTAATTATTAGAGAGAGAAAATTAATCTGGGATTAATTACGGAGATATTTTATCTGGGATAAAATATTATTTAAAGAGAGAGAATGATTAATTTGGAATTAATCGATAAAATAATATATTTGATATATTAAACGAAATTGGATTTCGACGCGGAATTAAAATTAGATTTTAATTCGGGCGAACGAGTTAATTTAGAATTAATTCGCTAGCGACGTGAATAGTAATTTTGCTAGGCATAATTATTTAATTAAATTTTAGTAATTACGTCACAACGGAAAATTTGTTAATTCGGAATTAGCGAACCCGAGCCCGGAGTGTTTGCCGTCCCACTCGCATTTCGAATCAAGTGGGGCCCACAAGTCACATCACGCGTCACATCACCTGTCACTTTAGTGATGGATTTCAAGTCACCTTTTAGTGATTGACAACCAGTCACTATTCATTGATGGTGGTTGTTGAATGCATTCAATGCAATTTTCCCTCCTTTTTGCCTTTTGTTTTTTAGAAAAACAAATACCAAAATTGTTGAAGGATTTTAGTTTTGGGTTTTAGAAACTAAACACAACTCTCTCTCTTCCTTTTCCTTCATAACCGAAACTCTCTCCCTCTCAAAGTTTTTGGCTTGGCTGAAACTCACCAAGGGAAAATGTGGAAGATTTGTGGTAAATTTTTCCAATACTAGCACATAAAGGGTCATCCAAATTTGATAGGGAATCAAACCCTTGAGCATGGAATCACCATTTACAAAGCTTGGAGATTGGAGCACTCAAATGGAGGTTGACCGAAAATCAAAGGAGCACAAAGAGGGCTTGGCCGAGAGCTTCCAAGGAAGAGCAAAATTTTTGTATTTCGTCGCATCGTAAATCTGTTCAAAGTGAGTATGATTCCACCATACTTCTTTATTGTATTAATATATTTTCATTACTTGATTGATCTTCGGACTATAGTAGAAACCCAACAATGGTATCACAGCCTTGATTAAGCATGAAAATGAATTAGGGTAAAATTGGGTAAAATTGATTTGAGCATGTTTGGATGAAATTGATTGTTTGAGTATGCTTGAATGATGATAACTTAGAGTTATTTGTGATCAATTTGATGAAAATTGAATTGGATCAAATTTTCCCCAAAAGTTGGGCTTGGCCGAATGTGAGCTTGCCCTAATGTCATGGTGATTTTTGTTTTTTGAATCATTGGATGAGTTTGAAAGACTTAGGAAATGGTGATTTAGGATTTAATTTGACTGAGATCGAAATCGAACAAAAACCCCTAATTGCCGTGAATTAGAAGCATGAAAATGATTGATTCTTTGATTCAATTGTTTTGGACATGTGTTGATGATAATAAGCATGATTAGTTATATAAATTGGTATTTTGGAAATGTTAATTTGGTTAATTAATCATGGCTATGCACTTTGATTAATTTAATTGTGAAATTTGGAATTTTGTAATTTAATTAATTGGGCTAAATTTGGAATTGGGCCAATAAAGTTGTATTTGGGCTTAATGAGCTTGCTTGGGCCAAGTTTGGTTTAGGTTAATTGGTTGGATCCAATTGGGCCCAAAACCATATCCATAAAGTCCAAATATAATTAAATGGGCCTTTAATATTTTAATTGGGCCTAAATTGGTTTCTTGGCAAATAAGGGTGATTCCTTAAATGGGCTTTTGTATTTGGGCTTGACCCATATTAACCAAAGTCCATGCCTTATGAAATTAATTGAAAGCCCATTGGACTTTAATTAAATTGACATTGGATGTTAATTAGGCTTTGAGACCCGAAAAGATTAGATTTAGAATCTAAGTCGCAAAGGCTCTTTAAAAAGTTTAATTATTTAATTTAGAATTAAATAAAGAATTAGTATTGAATACAAATTAAATTGGATTTAATGTTGTAGTTTAATATAATTCTATAATTCGAACTTTGAGTACTTATTCTTAAAACGAGTCGGACTCGCGCAAATCAAATCGTTGTTTGAACATTGGATGGTCATTAATTTCAGATTAATTAATTGGATTAGACTGATTGATAATATGATTTGAGTGAATACATGGATGTGATGTATGAATACTGTATATCGGATGGATATTAGATGGGTGATGGCAATTTTGGAAATTATTGTAATAAATTTAGAATTTATAGAATTGGACCTGCGTGTCCAGCCTATTACCTCTTGATTCTTTGTATTTCTCTTCTCACCTAATCCCCTCAATGTAAATGAGGTTTCTTTAGAAGTGTTATGTAATTGGATAGAAGTAAGATTTGTGCTAGCGGGAGAGAGGAACGGGAGAGATTTGTTCTAGGACAAAGTGTTTTAATATCCATCCGCATATCATTATTAATTTTATTTACGCGCCTTATTATGTTTTTAGAATGCATGTTTAAGGGTGTATGATAAGACCTTAAAAAAGATAATTAATTGGTTGCCAATTACGCGAAAAACCCTCAACATATATTAAGCGTTTTCCTTCCATTGAGTGATTCTTTCTCAAGATCCAAGATTGGCACTGGTTTGTTGGCCAAAGTCAAGACCTTTGTCCATCGCAGATGTGTTTGAATCATGAAGGTTTTGTTCCATATCGCATGTCTTGTCCAAGTTGTGATTTTTTGGCCAAAGTCAAGATCACTTCTTGTCAATCGACATCGATTACGAAGCTTTCCAAAGTCAATAGGTCCCGCTTAACTGGAATCATTAAGTTTGTTGTGCCAAAGCCAAGGCTTAGTTGATTCAGAGGAAAAAGGTTAGGAAAATATATTGGATTTATTGGCATATATTTTATATATGTTTCGGACTTGGATGTCCACCTACTGGATCAAGGAATTGGATTAGATCCAATTGATCTTAGAGATCTGCCTAGTTAAATATCATACAAATTGTTGGCCAAAGTCAAGGTTGTGTGTTATTTAACGGGATCCTAGCCCACTAGGAAACAAGGTTTCCCGAGTACTCAACAGAGGGTTAGAGGCTCGCCGAAAAAATAGTGGGAGGCAAGTATTAAATTTGCAAATTCGTTTAGTTACTTGCCAATACGCGCTCATTTCAATTTTTTCATCAATACATAAATATTTATTAGTTGGACTAATATTTAATCGTTGTTTTAATTAAACAGTTGGACTGTATTCAAACTACTTCAAATTATAGTTGATTATATAATTGGATTATAGTAATCAATATATTTGAACTTATCCAATCAAATTATAATTGATTATATAGTTAGACTATAATAATCATTATATTAAATAGTACCTCAAATCGTTGATTGGATAGTTGGACTATAGCAATCAAGATAACTGAAAGATTAGCTTTTAAAACATAAACTTGGGTAAAAATGTATTTAAACGGCTTTAATTTTCAGATTGGGAATAATACCTCATGATAGTACTGAGAACTGAGAAGTTACTATATTTGATAGAGAAACATCTTGGGCCTGAGCCCGGAGTTGAGCAAATAGTGGAGCATGAGTTTTGGATGACTCGTGGTGATGATAACTTTAGTGCTCAATCCATTATGCTTACTGCAATGACACTTTAATTCCGTCGTCAGAATTAAGGATGAGATCCTTGTACCATGATGATGAAATTAAAGATCTTTTTAGATTTATTCTTAAATCTTACAAGTACAAATTGCATAAGAAGCTCTTTAGATCGTGTATGTCAGAGGGTACATCTGTCGAGCACTAGGTGTCACAGATGATTGCTGACATCGATCAGCTAGGTTAGCTGGGCTTTACCTACGTGGCTGAGACTGCCAAAGATTTGATCTTATAGTCTCTATCCGAAAGCTGGGGCAGGTTCATTATGAACCAAGAGAAAATTCTTGGAGAATTGAATGGTTATGCCCTAGAAGGCAGAGCCAGAGCTTCTAAAATGGGCAAATACAAAATCATCACAGTCTTCTGGGAAGGCAAATGACATATCCCAAGATGTCTGCCTAAACTATGGCAAACGGGGTCACTAGAAGCGTGACTACCGTATGAACAAGGCAGACGTGAAGGAAGTGAAGATGGTGCAAGGCTCCGGCTTCAAATATGTTTGTAAAAAACATGCTCGCTATTAGTTTCAAAATTGGATTTTGATACTAGATGTGGTACATAGATATGTACTGATGTGCAGAATCTGCTGATAAGCAGGATGCTGACTTCAATTGAGATTGATCTGTGATTCAGAAATGGGACGAGAGTCGTTGTTTTAACCGTAGAGACCTAAGTTTAGGAACTACCCTTCGGGTGTGTACTTAAATTTAGGAAACTGTTATAATGTAACTAGTTTGACTAGAAACATTATCTCTATATCACAGTATAATCCGTTGCGGATATACCTTTATATTCTAGAACACTAAAGTGTTTCATTTTATAAAGATGATATTGAGATAAACACATTAGATGTGAATAACAGTATTTATATTTTGAATATAAAAGAATCTCAAACATATGACATGGCAAACAAATAGCTCAAACTGATTTGATCAGATGAGACTTATTTATGGCATTGTTGTCTGGGACGCATTAACAAGACTCGTATATCCATAATTTTGAAGAGTGGGTATTAGGACGAATTTGATTTTATTCAAATGATGTCTACGAATCTAGTTTATTAGGCAAAGTGCCTATAATACCTTTTATTTGGTAAAAGAGCAAGTGCCACCGATCTGTTAGCCCTCGTTTATAGTGACGTAAGTGGGCCCATATCTAGCTAGGCTAGAGGTGGATATGATTACTTCGTAACCCTTACAAATGTGGCATCACGTTATGGTTATGTGTTTCTTTTGAAACACGAATCAGAAACTTTTGATAAATTCAAAGAGTTTCGACATGAAGTTGACAGACAGATCGGCTAAAGTATTAAAACATCATGATTAGACCACGATGGAAAATACTTAAGCAATAAGTTTCTCGAATATATGAAAGAGTATAGTATTCTTTCATGATGGACTCTTCACGGAACACCTCAATTTGATGGTGTGTCCAAATTGAGAAACCAAATTTTGTTGGACATAGTAAGGTTAATCATGAGTCGCTCTGAGCTGCCATTTTCCTTCAAGGGATACGCATTAAATAGTGCAACACTTTTTTTGAATAAGGCTCCATAAAAATCTGTTTGACAGACTTCATATTAGATATGAACATGAAAGAAATCGGGTTTTCTCATTCTTGAAGATTTGGGAATGCAAGGCACATGTTTGGATGATACCAAACTAGAACCCAAATCGGATAAGTGCCTAAATTGTGGGTTATCCTAGGGAAACCAAAGTATAGTACTTATACAACTCACAATATAACAATGTAATTATTGCTCTCCATGCGGTTTTCCTAAGAGGAATACCTATATGTAGTGGTAAGTGGGAGGAAAGTAAAACTCGATGAAAATCGGAGTATTAATGTTCCAGGCTCCGAATCCTCACGGAACACAAACAGTTCATCACGAATGAAACTGTACCAATAGTCTTCGAATACACAAGAACCGCTCAAATCAGAGAGAGTCATAAAACAACTTGGGAGGTATGGGTTTCTGATCTCACCTCGTAAAGATGTCAATCTTATTGAGGAAGAAAAACCGACTACGTATGAGGAAGTGATACAAGGTATCGACTCCCTATTATGGCAAAGTGTCATGAAGTCCGAAATGGATTCCATGTAAACCAACTAAGTATGGACACTGGTTGATGTACCAGAAGGCATTGTGCCTATTGGTACTATATGAGTCTTCAAGGAAGACATACATGGATGGCAACATACCAACGTACAAAGCTAGGCTTGTAGCGAAAAAGGTATCGTTATCAACATTGTGTCGATTAAGACGAAACCTTTTAATCATTGCCATGGTTAAATACATTTGGATAATGCTTGCTAATGCTGCATGTTTCATTTATGAAATATGGCAGCTGAACGTTAGGACCGCTTTCTTTAAACGGAAACCTTTTGGAGGATGTTTACAACATCCTGATGGTTTTGTTGTACAGACGAGCAAACAAGGTTTTCAAGTTAATTCGATCGATTGAAGCAAACATTGAGTTATTGGAACTATAGTTTTGATATAATAATAATAGTATATGATTTATTCAAAATGAAAATGATTCTTGTGTATATAAGGAGGTTAGTGGGAGCGCACTGACATTGATTGTCCTAAATAATGATGACATATCATTTCTTAGAAATGACATTCCCATAATACAATCGGTGAAAGCATGGATTTCATGAAAAGTTCTCCGTAGAATACTTGGGAGAAATAACCTTTATTCTAGGAATAAGGATCTACTGGGATAGATCTAAAGGTTGTTGGCACTCTCTGAGAACTCGTACATTAAAAAAAATGTATGTGACCTGGTGTCTCATATACTTTGAGCATATGGAGTCACAATCAGGCCAATCCAAGTGATGGTCACTGGATTGATGTTAAGAACATCCTTAAATATCTTAGATGAACTAAGGATGCCTTCTTAAGTTATGGAGAAGGAGAACTTGAAGTGACTGGGTTCACTGTTGTAAGTTTCCTAACCGACAAATACGACTATAAGTCGAAATAAAGGTACTATATAGTTTGAATAACGGAACAGTGAGTTGGAAATCTTCCAAGCAAGATACTGTTGCCGAATAAACAACAAAAGTGGAATATTGATGCAGCTGAGTCAGCAATAGAAGCCATTTGGATCTTAATAATCCTAATTAGATTAGGTATAGTTCTGTTAGCAGCTGAGCTAGGCTATAACACAGGCTAAAGAATTAATGGTCTCATCAACGATCCGAGTATATACTTCAACTATTCATCTGATTCGTTCGGATCATACATCATGGTGATGTGATGATCGAATAAATCGCATCAGATGATAATTTTGTAAATCCGCTAACGAAAGCCTTTCCTCAGTAGAAGTTTGAGCGAACCGTACATAGTTCAGGTGTAGGACACCTGAGTGATTGGCTATAGGCCAAGTGGGAGATTGTTGGACAATTATGACCCATAGCATCACTATTTGTACAGAACATGGTGTTGTTGTACAAATTAACTATGTGACAAAGGAAATTGCTCTTTTATCATTTGTAATTAGATTACCAAGATATATAAATGATAAAAGGTCCTTATGATTAGTTCCGGATTGAGATGATTTGAGACAGTATCAATCCACTAAGGTTTAATAATTAAAATATCCTAATCGTAGTATTATCGAGATTGGACATCGATAATGCGGAATAGACTGGTATTACACTTGTGCGCGTTGTGGGAGCATAACGGCATAGTTCTCATATATTTAAGTATTGGATACTTATGCAAGTGTAATAGGAGGTTGTGTTTACCGATGGTACGGAAACAGCTTCGCTCTGGATAGACCCCTCAGAATCCCATTGGTAGTATGATTGTGTGTCTATGGGAGTCCGAATCAGGGTATGTGTATTTGGTCTTAACCTGAGACTTACACCGCTAATACTTGCGACAATCAATATACTTTGGTTTTGGTCGTCCAGGGCTTTAACCGGTTCTATGTATGCCTCTTTGGGTATATTGAGAATCGTAGTGTATTGGGTGTGATGTCAAGAATGAAGATAACTCCAGTCATAGTGGAGATGATGATCACGTAGGATACGGAACTGGTGCTCTTATATGATGCAGCTATCGGGATACTATGACTAGGTCATGTTTATCCGATTATAGAGACTAGTTACCAGAGATCCGATATGTGCTTCGTACGGGGCAGACACAATTCCAGTCCCAAGCCTAGCACGTGACATCCGATACTGGATCGAAATACGCAATACTATGTATACTACGCCTGAAATAGATCACATATTCCTTTAAGATTATTTCTTGAGAATTGGGTAGGCATGGTGATTTGCTAGAAGCCAACCATGTCTTGTAAATCGGTAAAAACGTAGTACTAGGTACGTACGTGTTCGGATAGTCCGACGACCGGATTTACTGCCAACATATCTGGGATCTCATGGGTCGCTTCCTGAAGATTCACCAATGACATATGACTCAGATATAATTAATGTAGGATTAATTATTAGAGAGATAAAATTAATATGGGATTAATTACGGAGACATTTTTTCTAGGATAAAATATTATTTAAAGAGAGAGAACGATTAATTTGGAATTAATCGATAAAATAATATATTCGATATATTAAACGAAATTGGATTTCGACGCGGAATTAAAATTAGATTTTAATTCGGGCGAACGAGTTAATTTAGAATTAATTTGCTAGCGACGTGAATAGTAATTTTACTATGCATAATTATTTAATTAATTTGATTTAATTATATCGCAACGGAAAATTCGTTAATTCGGAATTAGCGAACCCGAGCCCGGGAGTGTTTTCGGGCCCACTCGCATTTCGAATCAAGTGGGGCCCACAAGTCACATCACGCGTCACATCACCTGTCACTTTAGTGATGGATGTCAAGTCACCTTTTAGTGATTGACAACCAGTCACTATTCATTGATGGTGGTTGTTGAATGCATTCAATGCAATTTTCCCTCCTTTTTGCCTTTTGTTTTTTAGAAAAAAATATACCAAAATTGGTGAAGGATTTTAGTTTTGGGTTTTAGAAACCAAACACAACTCTCTCTCTTATTTTTCCTTCATAACCGAAACTCTCTCATTCTCAAAGTTTTTGGCTTGACCGAAACTCACCAAGGGAAATTGTGGAAGATTTGTGGTAAATTTTTCCAAGTGCTAGCACACTAAAGGAGTCTCACAAAGGTGATAGGGAAACCCATTTATGAGCATGGAATCATAATTCTCAATGCTTGGAGCTTGAAGCAAACACATGGATCACAAAGTGGGCTTGGCCGAGAGCTTCAATGGAGGAGAAAATTTTTGTGTTCTTCGCATCGCAAAAGCCAATCAAAGTGAGTATTTTTGCCATCTTACTTTTATGTATTCATACATTTCATAGCTTAATATGATCTTGATTTGACCTAGAAAACCCAACAATTGTATCAGAGCCTTGATTAAGCATGGAATTGATTTAGGGTAAAATTTGGGTAAAATTGATTTGAGCATGATTTGATGAAATTGATTGATTGAGTATGCTTGAACGATGATAACTTAGAGTTATGCATGATCAATTTGATGGAAATTGAATTGGATTAATTTTTCCCCCAATTTTTGGCTTGGCCGAAAGTTTTGATGCCCTAATGTCATGGTGATTTTTGTTCTTTTGATCATTGGATGAGTTTAAAGACTTGGGATAAATTGATTAATGATTTAATTGGATTGAAATCGAAATCGATTTATAAAACCCTAAATTGCCGTGACATGTATAGGATGGAAATGAGATGATTTTTTGATTCAATAATGTTGGACATATGTTTATGATGATTAGCATAATTAATTATGTTAATTGGTATTTTGGAAATATTAATTTGACTAATTAATTATGGCTAATGCACTTTAGTTAATTAAATTGTGAAATTTGGAAATTTGGAATTTAATTAGTTGGGCTAAATTTGGAATTGGGCTTAAAAGTTGTATTTGGGCTTAATGGGCTTGGTTAGGCTAAGTTTGGGTTAGGTTAATTGGTTCGATCCAATTGGGCCTAAAACCATTTCCATAAAGTCCAAATATGATTAAATGGGCCTTTAAAATTTTAATTGGGCCTAAATTGATTTTTGGCAAAAGGGTGATTCATTTTTGGGCTTTGGTTGCCAAAGTCCATGCCTTATAAATTAATTGAAAACCCATTGGACTTTAATTAAATTGACATTGGATGTTAATTGAGCTTTGAGACCCGTAAATATTATATTTGGAATCTAAGTCGTAAAGACACATTAAAAAGTGTAATTATTTAATTTAGAATTAAATAAAGAATTAGTATTGAATACAAATTAAATTGGATTTAATGTTGTAGTTTGATATAATTCGAGAATTCGTACATTAAGTACTTATTCTTAAAATGAGTTTGACTCGCGCAAATCAAATCGTTGTTTGAACATTGGATGGTCATTAATTTCTGATTAATTAATTGGATTAGATTGATTGATAACGTGCTTTGTGTGAATACATGGATGTGATGTATGAATAATGTATATCAGATGGATATTAGATGGGGTGGGCAATTTTGGAAATTGTTGTAATAAATTTAGAATTTATTAAATTGGACCTGCGTGTCCAGCATATTACCTCTTAACTCTTTGTATTTCTCTTCTCACCTATTCCCCTCAATATAAGTGAGGTTTCTTTAGAAGTGTTATGTAATTGGGTAGAAGTAAGATTTGTGTTAGCGGGAGAGAGGAAAGTGAGAGATTTGTTCTAGGAACAAGTTGTTTTAAATACCCATCCGCATATCATTATTAATTTATTTATCGCGCCTTATTATGCTTTTAGAATGCAGATTTAAGGGTGTATGATGAGACCTAATCAAAGATAATTAATTGGTTGCCAATTACGCGAAAAACCCTCAACAAATATTAAGCGTTTTTCCTTCCATTGAATGATTCATTCTTAAGATCCAAGATTGGCACTGGTTTGTTGGCCAAAGTCAAGGCCTTTGTCCATCGCGGATGTGTTTGAATCATGAAGGTTTTGTTCCATATCGCATGTCTTGTCCAAGTTATGATTTGTTGGCCAAAGTCAAGATCACTTCTTGTCCATCGACATCAATTACGAAGCTTTCTAAGGTCAATGGGTCCCGCTTAACTGTAATTATTAAGTTTGTTTTGCCAAAGCCAAGACTTAATTGATTCAGAGGAAAAAGGTTAGGGAATATATTAGATATATTGGCATATATTAGATATGTGTTCCGGGCTTGGATGTCCACCTACTGGATCTAGGAATTGGATGAGATCCAATTGATCTTAGAGATATACCTAGTTAAATATCATGCAGCTTGTTGGCCAAAGTCAAGGTTGTGAGTTATTTAACGGGATCCTAGCCCACTAGGAAACAAGGTTTCCCGAGTACTCAAGAGAGGGTTAGAGGCTCGCCGAAAAATAGTGGGAGGCAAGTATTAAATTTGCAATTTCGTTTAGATACTTGGGAATACGCGCTCATTTCATTTTTCGTCAATACATAAATATATATTAGTTGGACTAATATTTAATTGTTATTTTGAATTAAACAGTTGGACTGTATTTGAACTACTTCATTTATAGTTGATTATATAATTGGATTATAATAATCAATATATTTGAATTTAACCAATTAAAATATAGTTGATTATATAGTTAGACTATAGTAATCATTATATTCAATAGTACCTGAAATCGTTGATTGGATAGTTGGACTATAGCAATCAAGATAACTGAAAGATTAGCCTTTAAAACATAATCCTGGGAGAAAATGTCATTAAACGGCTTTAATTTTCAGATTGGGAATAATAGAACCTCAGGATAGTCCTTGAAACTGAGAAGTTATTCTATTTGATAGAATTACATCTCGGCCTAAGCCCGGAGTTGAGCAAATAGTAGAACATGATCTTTGGAAGATTCATGTAATGATAACTTTAATGCTCAATCCTTTATGCTTAATGCAATGACACTTTAATTTCGTTGTCAAAATTAAGGATTAGATCATTGTATCATGATGATGAAATTAAAGATCTTCATAGATTTATTCTTAAATCTTAGAAGTACAAATTGCAAAAGGAAGCTCTTTAGCTCGTGTATGTCAGATGGTACATCTGTCGAGCACTAGGTGTTACAGATGATTGCTGACATTGATCAGCTAGGTTAGCTTGGCATTACTGACGTGGCCGAGACTACCAAAGATTTGATCTTATAGTCTCTATCCGAAAGCTAGGGCAGGTTCATAATGAACCAAGAGTAAAATCTTGGAGAGTTGAAGGCTATGCTCATGGAAGCAGAGCCAGAGCTTCTAAAAGTGGAAAAGGTAACATCATCACAAGTCTTCTAGGAAGACAAATGACATATCCCAAGATGTCGACCTAAACTGTGGCAAACAGAGTCACTGGAAGCGTGACTGCCGTATGGACAAGGCAGACATGAAGGAAGAGAAGACGGGAAAGGCTTCAGCTTCAAATTTGTTTATCATAAACATGTTCGCTATTAGTTTCAAAATTGGAATTTGATACTAGATGTGGTACATATATATATACTGATGTATGGAATCTGCTGATTAGCAGGATACTGACTTCAGTTGAGATTGATCCGCGAATCGGAAACGGGACGAGAGTCTCTGTTTTAACCGTAGAAACCTAAGTTTAGGAACTACCCTTCGGGTGTGTACTTAAAATAGGAAACTGTTATAATGTACCTAGTTTGACTAGAAACATTATTTCTATATCAGGGTTTAACCCGTTGCGGGTATACCTTTATATTCTAGAACACTAAAGTGTTTTATTTTATAAAGATGATATTGAGATAAACACATTAGATGTGAATAACAGTATTTATATTTTGAATATAAATAAATCTCAATAATATCACATGACAAACAAATAGCTCAAACTGAATTAATCAGATGAGACTTATTTGTGGCATTGTTATCTGGGACACATTAACAAGACTCGTATATCCACACTTTTGAAGAGTGGATACTAGGACGGATTTGGTCCTATTCAAATGATGTCTACGAATCTAGTTTATTAGGCAAAGTGCCTAAAACACTTTTTACTTGGTAAAAGTGTAAGTGCCACTAATCTATTAGCCCTCTTTCATAGAGGTGGATATGAACATTTCATAACCTTTACGGATGTGGCATCACGTTATGGTTATGTGTTTCTTGATGAAACACGAATAAGAAACTTTTGATATATTCAAAGTGTTTCGACACGAAGTAGACAGACAGATCGACTAAAGTATAATACCGTCACGGTTAGACCGTGGTGGATAATACTTAAGCAATAAGCTTCACGAATATTTGAAAGAGTATAGTATTCTTTCATAGTGGACTCCTCCCGGAACACCTCAATTTGATGGTGTGTCCGAACTGAGAAACCGAACCTTGTTGGACATAGTAAGGTTAATCATGAGACGCTCTGAGCTACCATTTTCCTTCTAGGGATACGCATTATACAGTGCAAAAATTATTTTGAATAAGGTTCCATAAAAATCTGTTAGACAGATTTCATATTAGATATGAACAGGAAAGAAACCGGGTTTTCTCATTCCTGAAGATTTGGGTATGCTGGGCATATGTTTAGATGATACCAAACTAAAACTCAAATTGGATAAATGCCTAATTTGCAGGTTATCCTAGGGTAACCAAAGTATAGTACTTATACAACTCACAAGAGAACAATGTAATTGTTGCTTGCCATGCGGTTTTCCTAAGAGGAATACCTATATGCAGTGGTAAGTGGGAGGAAAGTAAAACTCGATGAAAATTGGAGTAATACTGTTCCAGGCACCGAGTTCTTAATGAAATACAAACAGTTCATCAGGGATGAAACTGTACCACAATCTTCGAATACATAAGAACCACGTAAGTCGGAGAGAGTCAGAAAACAACCTGGGATGTATGGGTTTATGATCTCACCTCATTAAGCTGCCAATCTTATTAAGGAAGACAAACTGACTACGTATGAGGAAGTGATACAAGGTATCGACTCCCTATTATGGAAAGGTTCCATGAAGTCCGAAATGGATTCCATGTATACCAACCAAGTTTGGACACTAGTTGTTGTACCAGAAGACATTGTGCCTATTGGTACTATATAAGTCTTCAAGGAAGACATACATGGATGGCAACATACCAACGTACAAAGCTAGGCTTATTGCGAAAAGGTATCGTTATCAACATTGTGTCGATTACGATAAAACCTTTTATCTGTTGCCATGGTTAAATCAATTTGGATAATGCTTGCTATTGCTGCATGTTTCATTTATGAAATATGCAGCTGAACGTCAAAATCGCTTTCTTTAAACGGAATGTAATTGTTGCTTGCCATGCGGTTTTCCTAAGAGGAATACCTATATGCAGTGGTAAGTGGGAGGAAAGTAAAACTCGATGAAAATCGGAGTAATACTGTTCCAGGCACCGAGTTCTTAATGAAATACAAACAGTTCATCATGGATGAAACTGTACCACAATCTTTGAATACACAAGAACCGCGTAAGTCGGAGAGAGTCAGAAAAAAACCTGGGAGGTATGGGTTTCTGATCTCACCTCATTAAGCTGCCAATATTATTAAGGAAGACAAATTGACTACGTATGAGGAAGTGATACAAGGTATCGACTCTCTATTATGGCAAAGTGCCATGAAGTCCGAAATGGATTCCATGTATACCAACCAAGTTTGGACACTAGTTGTTGTACCAGAAGACATTGTGCCTATTGGTACTATATAAGTCTTCAAGGAAGACATACATGGATGGCAACATACCAACGTACAAAGCTAGGCTTATTACGAAAAGGTATCGTTATCAACATTGTGTCGATTACGATAAAACCTTTTATCTGTTGCCATGGTTAAATCAATTTGGATAATGCTTGCTATTGCTGCATGTTTCATTTATGAAATATGCCAGCTGAACGTCAAAATCGCTTTCTTTAAACGGAAACCTTTTGGAGGATGTTTACAACATCCTAACGGTTTTGTCGTACCAAAACAAGCAAACAAGGTTTTCAAGTTAAATAGATCCATGTATGGATTGAAGCAAGTATTGCGTTATTGGAACTATCATTTTGATGTAATCATAATGGTATATGATTTAATTCAAAACGAATATGATTCTTGTGTGTATAAGGAGGTTAGTGGGAGCGCACTGACAGTGATTGTCCTAAATAATAATGATATATCATTTCTTGGAAATGATATTCCCATAATACAATCGGTGAAAGCTTGGCTTTCATGAAAATTCTCTGTAGACTACTTGGGAGAGACAACATTTATTCTAAGAATAAGGATCTACTGGGATAGATCTAAAATTGTTGGCACTCTCCGAGAACTCATACATTGAAATAGATGTACGCGACCTGGTGTCTCATATGCTTTGAGCATATGGAGTCACGATCAGACCAATCCAAGTGATAGTCACTGGATTGATGTTAGGAACATCCTTAAGTATCTTAGACGAACTAAGGATGCTGTCTTATACTGTGGAGAATGAGAACTTGAAGTGACTGGGTTCACTGCTGCAAGTTTCTAAACCAATAAAAACGACTATAAGTCGTAATAAGGGGTAATATATAGTTTGAATAATGGAACAGTGAGCTAGAAATCTTCCAAGCAAGATACTGTTGCCGAATAAACAACAAAAGCGGAATATTGTTGTAGCTGAGGCAGCAAAAGAAGCCATTTGGATCTATAATAATCCTAATCAGATTAGGTATAGTTCTGTTAGCAGCTGAGCTAGGCTACATCACAGGCTAAAAAATTAATGGTCTCATCAACGATCCAAGTATATACTTCAACTATTCACCTGATTCGTTCGGATCATACATCGTGGCGATGTGATGATCGAATAAATCGCATCAGATGATAACTTTGCAAATCCGTTGACGAAAGTATTTTCTCAGCAGAAGTTTGAGCGACCCGTACATAGTTCAAGTGTAAGACACTTGAGTGATTGGCTATAGGCCAAGTGGGAGATTGTTGGACAATTATGACCCATAGCATCACTATTTGTACAGAACATGGTGTTGTTGTACAAATTAACTATGTGACAAAGGAAATTGCTCTTTTATCATTTGTCATTGGATTAGCAGGATATATAAATGATAAAATTCCATATGATTAATTCTGGATTGATAAGATATGAGACAATATCAATCTATGAAGGTTTAATCATTAAAACATCCCTAGTCGTAGTATTATCGAGACTGGACATCGATAATGCGGAATAGACTACTATTGCACTTGTGCGTGTTATGGGAGAATAACGGCATAGTTATCATATATTTGGGTATTGGATACTCATGCAAGTGTAATAGGAGGTTGTGTTTACCGATGGTAAGGGAACAACTTCGCTCTGGATAGACCCCTCGGAATTCCATTGGTAGTATGACTATGTGTCTATGGAAGTCGGAATCAGGGTATGTGTATTTGGTCTTAACTTGAGACTTGCACCGCTAATACTTGCGACAATCAATATACTTTGGTTTTGGTCATCCAGGGCTTTAACAGGTTATGTGTACGCCTCTTCTGGGTATATTAGAATCGTAGTGTATTGGGTGTGATGTCAAGATGGAAGTATCACTCCAGTCATATGGAGATGATGGTCACATAGGATACGGAACTAGTACTCTTTAATACTTCAGTCATCGGGATAATATAACTAGGTCATGATTATCCGATTATAGAGACTAGTTACCAGAGATCCGACACGTGCTTCGTACGGGGCAGACACAATTCCAGCCCCAGGCCTAGCACGTGACATCTGATACTGGATCGCAATACGCAATACTACGTATACTACGCCTGATATAGATTACATATTCCTTTAAGAATATTTATGTAGAATTGGGTAGGCACGGTACTTTGCTAGAAGCCAACCATGTCTTTTAAATCGGTAAAAACGTAGTACTAGGTACGTACGTGTTCGGTTAGTCCGACGACCGGATTTACTGCCAACATATCCAGGGATGTCATGGGTCATTTCCCGATGATACACCGATGACGTATGACTCGCACATAATTAATCTGGGAATAATTAGTAGAGAGTGAAAATTAATCTATGATTAATTACAGAGATATTTTATCTGGGATAAAATATTATTTAAAGAGAGAGAGATTAATTTGGAATTAATCGATAAATAATATATTCAATATATTAAGCGAAATTAGATTTCGACGCGGAATTAAAATTAGATTTTAATTCGGGCTAACGAATTGATTTAGAATTAATTCGTTAGCGACATGAATAGTAATTTTGCTAGGCATAATTATTTAATTAAATTTGATTTAATTATGTCGCAACAGAAAATTCATTAATTCGGAATTAGCGAACCCGAGCCCGGGAGTGTTTGCGGGCCCACTCGCATTTTGAATCAAGTGGGGCCCACAAGTCACATTACACGTCACATCATTAGTCATTCTTGTGATGGAAGTCACATCAACTTTGTGTGATGTGATGCTTGTCACTTTTTGTGATTGATAGGGGTGGTTGAAGACTTTAAAGTCTTGGACCAAAATTTTGAATTTAGAAAAATGGTAATTGATTTTGGTATTTTGATTTTTGAAATCAATAACAAAATACACAAAACACATTTTTCTTTTCCCCCCTCTCCTCTCTCCCCATTCACGGCTTAGAAGCCATTTTCTCTCCTTCTCAATTTTTCTGAAAATGCCGAGAACAAGAAGAAGCAAAAAGAAAGATTTGTGGAAAATTTTTCCAAGTGCTAGCACACTAAATGAGTCTCACAAAGATGATAGAGAAACCCATTCATGAGCATGGAATCATCATTCTCAAAGCTTGGAGCTTGAAGAAAACACATGGAGCATAAAGAGGTATTGGCCGAGAGCTTCAATGGAGGAGAAAATTTTTGTGTTCTTCTCATCGCAAAAGCCGATCAAAGTGAGTATTTCCGCCATCTTACTTTGATGTATTCGCACATTTCATAGCTTAATATGATCTTGGTTTGACATAGAAAACCCAACATCCTGCTAGTAGCATCCTGCCTCTGGCGCGGTGTTTCAGTTGTGGTATCAGAGCCAAGGTTAGGGTGTCGGTGACTGCTGCTACAGGGTATCTGATCGTCTGAGTAAGTTTTATGTTCCGTATAGAGCATATAAGTCATATGTTGTTATTTTATTTGATTGATATTATATAGTATGATGTGTTATGATTTTGATTGATATTGATGATTCAGATCATCGAAATATGTTTGTATGATATTAATATATGTATGTGTATAGGTACATTGAGTTAAAATTATGTTGTCCTTATTGGTATATGTATAAGTAAGTAATGTGAATTTGAGGTGTTTTGAGGTATGAGACATTCTAGGATGTTGATAGTCTGAATTGTGAACTGATATTTTGAACCATGTTTTGAAAACTTGGTATTCGATTTTTGGCATAAAAGAGTTTTGAAAAGAAAAAAGAAAAAAAAAAAAAAGTTTTCAGATGTTTTGATTTTGATTATAAAAGAATAAAGAAAATGTTTATGCCTCGATGGTTGATTAATATTTTCATATTTTTAGATTTATCGATATATTTCCGTCTCGGTGATCGAAAATGATTTTGATGTTTTTAAACCGTAAAACTTGTTTCCGCCGAGACGCTCAAAAATTTGTTTCTGCCACATGTTAGGTTTTATCTAGGTCCCAAGATCAAACAAGACATGAAATACATGTGTGAATACATCAACGGAGGTAGCGGAATACTCACATCGATCGGTTGAGTCGATTTGAAGACGAATGAAGCCAAAACTCCATTGCCTTGGTCACGCCCACTGGTGCAGAGTTCTTCACTGGTTTGGGCAGTTTCGGATCTCATTTTGAAGCTCCAAACTTGGTCGAATGGATCTCGCCTCATGGGTGAACCTCCCTAACACCTTCGCAATAGTCGTAAGTGTGCTAGCACTTGCGTTTTCACCATGAAAACCACTCATTGCTTCCCCTATAGCTCACGGCAGTGAGCTGAAATGGAAGAAGAAAAAGAGCCCTTTGGGCGTGAGTGACTTGAGAGAGAAAGGAGTTTTGTGTTTTTATGAATTGTGTAATTGATTTTCAAAGTTGTCTTATATATTTTTCTAAAAAATAATAAGCCTTTTCCATTTAATTTATCAAATAAAATAAATGTAAATCAATTACTCAACCACTAAATCACTATTACACCTACTTATATCACTATTCAAAGTCACTTTAATAAAGTGATATGATGTAAGTCAATCCATCAATCAATCAATCAATCACATCCATCAATCAATCAATCACTCAAAGTGACTTTTGATTTGACCCTTGATGTGATGAGTGATTTGACGCTTGATGTGACTTACGTTGCCGCACTCGAATTCGAAATACGAATGTGCTCGCAATCACACTCGGGCTCGGTTTCGCTAATTCCTAATTAGTGAATTTTCCGTTGCGTCGTAATTAAATGATTACGCCTAGCGAATTCACTATTCACGTCGCTAACGAATTAATTCTAAATTAATTCGTTCGCCCGAATTAAAATCTAATTTTAATTCCGCGTCGAAATCTAATTTCGTTTAATATATCGAATATATTAATTTACCGATTAATTTTAAATTAATCATTCTCTCTCTTTAGACGATATTTTATCCCAGATAATATATTTCCGTAATTAATCCTAGATTATTTTTCTCTCTCTTCTATATAATCCCAGATTATTAATGAGTGCGAGTTATGCGTCATCGGTGCATTATCGGGAAGCGACCTATGAGATCCCCGGATAAGTCGGCAGTAAATACGGTCGTCGGAGTATCCGAATCACGTACGTACCAAGTACTACGTTCTACCGATTTACGAGACAAGATCGGCTTCTAGCAAAGCACAAAGTCTACCCAATTCTCCGGTCATATTCATCTAAGAATATTTAAGATCTATATCAAGCGTAGTATACCAAGTATTATGTATATCGGCCCAGTATCAGATAGTCACGTGCTAGGGCTGGGGCTGGATAAGTGTATGCCCCGTCCGAAGCACATGTCGGATGTTTGGTAACTAGTCTCTATAATCGGATATATATGACCTTGTCATAATATCCCGATGGCCGGCCAGCACTTAAGAGCACTAATACCGTATCCTGCGTGACATCATCTCCACTATGACTGGAGTGATACTTCCGTCTTGACATCACACCCAATACTCTACGATTCTCAATATACCCAGCATTGGCGTACACAGAAACTGTTACAGCCCTGGACGACCTCAACTAAAGTATATTGATTGTCGTAAGCATTAGCGGTGTAAGTCTCAAGTTAAGACCATACACACCTACCCTGATGTCGGACTCCCATAGACACATAGTCATAATACCAATGGGATTCCGAGGGGTCTATCCAGAGCGAAGCTGTTTCCCGTACCATCGGTGTGAAACACAACCTCCTATCGCACTTGCATAAGTATCCTATACTTAAATATATGAGAACTATGTTGTTGTGCCCTCACAACGCGCACAAGTGCAATATTAGTCTATTCCGCATTATCGATGTCCAGTCTCGATAATATTACGACTAGGGATATTCAATGATTAATCCTTCGTGGACTGATACTGTCTCATATCATCTCAATCCAGGAACTAATCATATGGACCTCTCTTCATTTATACATCTATGATGATCTAATCACAAATGATGAGAGTGCAATTTCCTTGTCACATAGTTAATTTGTACAACAACACTATGATCTGTACAAATAGTGACGCTATGGGTCATATTTTCCTACAATCTCCCACTTGGCACATAGCCAGTCACTCAAGTGTCGTACACCCGAACTATGTACGGTTCGCTCAAATTACTGAGAAAAGGTTTTCATCAGCGGATTTCCATGATTATCGTTTGACGCGATTTATACGATCACCACATCGCCACGATGTATGATCCGAACGAATCAGATGAATATAGAAGTATATATCTGGATCGTCGATGAGACCTTTAATTCTTTAGCCTTGTGCTGACGCCTAGCTCAGCTGCTAACAGAACTATATCTAATCTAATTAGATTTATTATCGACCCAAATGGCTTCTATTGCTGCCTCAGCCGCAGCAATAATCCGCATTTGTTGTTTATTCGGCAACAGTATCTTGCTCGGAAGATTTCCAGCTCACTGTTCCGTTATTCAAACTTTATAGTACCGCAGTATTTAACTGTTTGGAAACTTACGGCAGTGATCCCAGTCACTTCAATTTCTCCTTCTCCATAGCTTAAGACAACATCTTTAGTTCTCTGAGATACTAACAGATGTTCTTAACTTCAATCCAGTGACTATCACTTGGATTGTCCTGATTGTGACTGCATATGCTCAAAGCGTATGAGACACCATATCAAGTACATTTTAAATGTACAATTTCCCAGTGAGTGTTAACAACTCCAAATCTATCCCAGTAGATCTTTATTCCTTGAATAAAGGTTGTTACTCCCCAGAATTCTACGGAGAATTTCTATGAAAGCCAAGCTTTCACCAATTGCTTTATGGGAATTTCATTATCAGTTCTCTCCCACTAACCTCCTTATATACACAAGAATCATTTCTTTTTGAGTCAAATCATAAACCATTATGATTATTTCAAAACGACAGTTCCAAGAACCTTATGCTTACTTTAATCCAAACATGGATCGAATAACCCGCAAACCTTGTTTGTCGGTTATACAAAATCGTCAGGATGTTGTAAGCATCCTCCAAGAGGTTTCCTTTTCAGGAAAGCGATTTTGATCTATAACTGACGCATTTCATAAATGAAATATGCAGTATCAACAAGCATCTTCAAAATGGATTTACCATGGCAACAGTTAAAAGGTTGAACCGTTATTAACACAATGTTGATAACGATACCTTTCCGTCAAAAGCCTAGCTTTGTAAGTTGGTATGTTGCCATCCATTTATGTCTTCCTTGAAGACATTTACAGTACCAATAGGCACAATGCCTTGCGGTACAACGACTAGTATCCAAACATAGTTGTTATACATGGTATCCATTTCGGACTCATGGCACTTTGCCATAATAGGGAGTCGATACCTCGTATCACTTCCTCAAAACGTAGTCGGTTGATATACCTCCATAAGATTGACATCTTTATGAGGTGAGATCAGAAACCCATACCCCAGGTTGTTTTCTGATTCTCTTCGATCTACGTGGTTCTTGAGTATTTGAAGATTAATGGTTTAGTTTCATCCTTGATGAACTATTTATGTTCCATTACGGACTTCGTGCCTTGAACAGTATTACCCCGATTTTCATCGAGTATAACTATCCTCCCACTGACCACTGCATATCGATATTCCTCTCAGGAAAACCGCATGGTGAGCAACAATCACATTGTTCTCTTGTGATATTTATAAGTACTATACTTATGGTTTCCCTTAGGATAACCTCTAATTGGCACTTATCAAATTTGGGTTCTAATTTGGTATCATCCAAACGTTATGCCCGGCATACCCAAATTATTAGGAATGAGAAACCCTGTTTCTTTCCTGTTCATATCCTATATGATATCTGTCAAACAGATTTATATGGAACCTTATTCTAAATAAGCTTTGCACTGTTAATACATATCCGTTGAAGGAAATGATAGCTTAGAGCGACTCGTGATAAACCTTATCATGTCCAATAAAATTCGGTTTTTAGTTCGGACACATCGTCAAACTGACATGTCTCGGGAGGAGTCCTCATCTGAAAGAATATCATACTCTTTCATGTATGTTTGAAACTTACTGCTTAAGTATTTTCATTACGGTCTTACCGTGACGGCATAATACTATAGTCGATCTGTTTATCTACTTCGTGTCGAAACTCTAATAGTTTCCGATCTGTGTTCTTTAAAAGAAACACATAACCATAACGTGATGCCACATCCGTTAAGGTCACAAAATATTCATGTTCACATCTAGCCTAGCTAGATATGGGCTAACAGATCGGTGGCACTTACACTATTACAAAGTAAACAGTATTTTAGGCACTTTACCTAACAAACTAGATTCGTAGACTTTCTTTGAATAGTCAAATCAGTCCTAGTACCCACTCTTCAAAAGTGCGGATATACGAGTCTTGTTTAATTCTGTCCTAGACAACAATGCCACAAATAAGTCTCTATTGATCAAATCAGTTTGAGCTAATTATTTGTCATTTTATATGTTTGAGATTTTAATTATATTCAAAATAAATTCTGTTATTCACATCTAATGTGCTTATCTTAATATCATCTTTATATAATGAAACACTTTAGTGTTCTAGAATATAAAGGTTTATCCACAATGGATTAAACACTGATATAAAGATAATGTCTCTAGTCAAACTAGTTACCTTATAACAGTTCCTAATTTAAGTACACACCTGAAGGGTAGTTCCTAAACTTAGGTATCTACGGTCGAAATAGCGACTTTCGTCCCGTTTCCGATTCGCAGAGCAATCTCAGCTTGAAGTCAGTATCCTGCTCAAAGCAGATTCTGAACATCAATACATATATTTTATGTACCACACTAAGTATTTAAAATCTAATTTCAATACTAGTAGTGAACATAACTTTGACAATCATTTTTAAAGTAAGAGCCTTGCCCTTTCTTTAATTCCTTCGTGTCTGCCATATCCAAATGGTAGTCACTTTGGGATATGTCAATTATCCTTTTCAATATTTCAGGAACCTTAGGCCAAGCCTTGGGTTTTTAGAATATCGAAACGATGTGCACCTCGTGCTACATGCCCAATTGCAAACTTTGACTTTATCTCCTCTAAAATAGTCAATTAATTCTCCAAGAATTATAAATTGCAATTTTAATACTTCTTAAAATCTAAAATTAGATTTATGACAAGTATATTAAATTAACACTAAAGTCATCATCACATAAATCTTCCAAAGATATTATGCTCTACTTATTTGCTTAATTTTAGGCTTAGGTCCAATAAGTTATTTTATCAAATAAAGTAACCTATTATTTATTCCCATTTTGAAAATTAAATCATTTAAAACATTTAATCCAAGATTATATTTTAAATATTCAATTTTTCAATTTTATCTTGATTACAATAGTTCAACTATTTAATCAACGATTAGTGGTACTATATATATTATAATGATTATAATAGTCCTACTATATAATCAAATATAATCCAAATTAATTAACCTCAATTACATTGATTACTATAATCCAATTATAAAATAAATTGTAAACTGAAATTAATTAATTCAAATATATTGATTAATATAATCCAATTATATATAATCAACTATAATACAGTCCAACTGTTTATTAAAACAACCATTTAAATATTAGTCCAACTAACATTTAATATATATGACGAGTGTTATTTGTTTGAGTGCGTATGGCGAGTAATTGAACGAATATTGCAAATTCAATTCTTGCCTCCCACTATTTTTCGTCGAGCCTCTAACCCTCTGTCGAGTACTCGGGAAACCGTGTTTCCTAGTGGGCTAGGATCCCGTTAAATATCACACAATCTTGACTTTGGCCAACAAATTGTATGATAATTAACTAGGTAGATCTCGAAGATCAATTGGATCTCATCCAACTCCTAGATCCAGTAGGTGGACATCCAAGTCCGAAACATATATCTTATATATGCCTATATATCTAATATATAGGCTAACCTTTTTCCTCTGAATCAACTAGGCCTTGGCTTTGGCACAACAAACCTAATGATCCCAGTCAAGCGCGGACCCATTGACCATGGAAGCTTCGTAATCAATGTCGTTGGACAAGAAATGGTCTTGACTTTGGCCAACAAACCACAACTTGGACAAGACACCAATATGGGACAAAGCCTCGTGATTCAAACACATCTTCGACGGACAGGGGCTTGACTTTGGCCAACAACCCATGCCAATCTAGGATCTTGAGCAAGAATCACTCAATGGAAGGAAAAGACGCACGATATTTGATGAGGGCTTTTCGCGTCCAAATTGGCTACCAATTTCATTATCTTTGTTAAGGTCTCATCATCATACACCCTTAAACATGCATTCTAAATACATAATAAAGCGAGTATGAAAATAAATAATAATGATATGCGGATGGATACTTTACATTGATCCTAGATCAAATCTCTCCCTTTCTCACTCAAGCTAGCAGTTGTATTACTTCTACCCGTTACACTACACTTCTAAAGAAACATCATTTACATTGAGGGGAATAGGTGAGAAGAGAATACAAAGAGAATAGAGGTGATAAGGCTGGACACGCAGGTCCAATTTAATAAATCGAATTTATTACAACAATTTCCAAAATTGCCCCACCCGACTAATATCCATCCGATATACATTATTCATTCATCACAACCACGTATTCACACAAAAGCATGCTATCAATCAATCTAATCAAATTAATTAATCTGATAATTATGTGATCATCCAATGTTCAAACAAATGATTACGCCTAGCGAATTCACTATTCCTAATTAGTGAATTTTCCGTTGCGTCGTAATTAAATGATTACGCCTAGCGAATTCACTATTCACGTCGCTAACGAATTAATTCTAAATTAATTCGTTCGCCCGAATTAAAATCTAATTTTAATTCCGCGTCGAAATCTAATTTCGTTTAATATATCGAATATATTAATTTACCGATTAATTCTAAATTAATCATTCTCTCTCTTTAGACGATATTTTATCCCAGATAAAATATTTCCGTAATTAATCCTAGATTATTTTTCTCTCTCTTCTATATAATCCCAGATTATTAATGAGTGCGAGTTATGCGTCATCGGTGCATTATCGGGAAGCGACCCATGAGATCCCCGAATAAGTCGGTAGTAAATACGGTCGTCGGAGTATCCGAATCACGTACGTACCAAGTACTACGTTCTACCAATTTACGAGACAAGATCGGCTTCTAGCAAAGCACAAAGTCTACCCAATTCTCCGGTCATATTCATCTAAGAATATTTAAGATCTATATCAAGCGTAGTATACCAAGTATTATGTATATCGGCCCAGTATCGGATAGTCACGTGCTAGGGCTGGGGCTGGATAAGTGTCTGCCCCGTCCGAAGCACATGTCGGATGTCTGGTAACTAGTCTCTATAATCGGATATACATGACCTTGTCATAATATCCCGATGGTCGGCCAGCACTTAAGAGCACTAATAACGTATCTTGTGTGACATCATCTCCACTATGACTGGAGTGATACTTCCGTCTTGACATCACACCCAATACTCTACGATTCTCAATATACCCAGCATTGGCGTACACAGAACCTGTTACAGCCCTGGACGACCTCAACTAAAGTATATTGATTGTCGTAAACATTAGCGGTGTAAGTCTCAAGTTAAGACCATACACACCTACCCTGATGTCGGACTCCCATAGACACATAGTCATAATACCAATGGGATTCCGAGGGGTCTATCCAGAGCGAAGCTGTTTCCCGTACCATCGGTGAAACACAACCTCCTATCGCACTTGCATAAGTATCATATACTTAAATATATGAGAACTATGCTGTCTTGCCCTCACAATGCGCACAAGTGCAATATTAGTCTATTCCGCATTATCGATGTCCAGTCTCGATAATATTACGACTAGGGATATTTAATGATTAATCCTTCATGGACTGATACTGTCTCATATCATCTCAATCTAGGAACTAATCATATGGACCTCTCTTCATTTATACATCTTTGGTGATCTAATCACAAATGATGAGAGTGCAATTTCCTTGTCACATAGTTAATTTGTACAACAACACTATGATCTGTACAAATAGTGACGCTATGGGTCATATTATCCAACACCACAGTGCTTTATGATTTTATGTTTTTGACCCTCCGTGGTGATCGTTTAAGTTTCATTCCAGATTGGCCACCGGGGTGCTCGTTATGGGGTCCAGACCATCAGAAAATGGCTGGCCACTACCATGTCGACATGGTCCGTACACCGTTCAGTATATGCACGCGACTGGGTAGTGGACGATCGATATGTATTTTAAAAACTTTGCATCAAAGATTTATTTTTGGCTTTGTCTGGTCATGCCGGGGGCCTACCGACCATAGTCGGTCGGCGCAACCAGCTAGGGGGTGCGCCGGCCACCCCTCTTTCTCGTGGTGGCCGGCGACAGCCCAAAACACCGGCGAACAGCGCAGAAGCGAATGTGACGTGCGTGAAAAATGGGTTTTGTGTCGATCCTGGCTCCTCGCTTCATTTCACGACCGGAGCCACTCGCCAAATCAAAACTCTCAAAGAGTACTATAAGTTGGCGGTGATGGATTTTCCGTTCTGTACCCGGTTGTACGCAAAATGAGGAAGGAAGGTTTAGATGAATAGTGACCCATGATGAACAGTAGCTCTGATCAGAATTCCGTCAATTCTAGTGCATTTGTGGGATCGTTTGGAGTCCGTATATGGCCTCGAAATCTCGGTAAGACCTATCGGTAAAAATCTACAAATTTCAAGTTTTGTGTTAAATGTTCAGATGCATCCAATAGTTTCGTAGAGTAACCTAATGATATAGAATGAATTGTTTGAGTATTAGTATGTTGAATATGAGCATTTGATAAAATTTGAGTGAAAACGAAACGAGTTTGATCGATTCGACAAAATGTAAGAGTTTCCGAAAAAAGTGGGTTTTTGCTTGTAATAATGTGTTTTGATTTTAACAATGGTAATGAGTTATATTAATATTACGAACATGTTTAGATAAATCCGGGTAGATTCGAAGGGTTCGGGACCCTTCCGAAGCGTTTACGGAAACTTTTCCTGAAGAATTTCCAAAAAACTGTAAACCGAGAATTTAGGTGAACTGGTGGCTTGGAATAGTTTGTAATGGTGTTTAAGATTACTAAAATTGAAAATATTGAAAACATACTTGATTTGGTTGCCCGGGAAAGATCCGGAATTTTATTGTAGTTAATCGAGAACTCCGTAAGTTATGTTTCTGACGATATTTCGCCATTTATTTTGATAGATGTGACTAGAACCTGGAGTACCCGCAAAGCCAGGTAAGTAACTCATGCGATGAGAACATAAGATGGTGAATTCGTGTTTTGATTATACGTATATATTTATATGTATATGTATAGAAATGACTGACATGCTTAGAATAAAAAGAAGATAGTTAATAGATGGTCTTGAGAACAGAGTTCAAGGTTATGTATAGATAAGCCAATCGACCCCCACAGGAATGGATGTTTATGTTATTGCCATGACATGAAGTGAAATGTTTTATAGGCCTAATATCAAAGTGTATGTATGGATGTACGTAAGGGTACAATCCTGTAAAAGTATGATTACGTGTATGTAAGTGACTGTGTAAATGTATGAGTATATAAACGTGTATTCGCATGTGTATATATGATGTTAAGACATGTATAGGTCGGGTATACGGAATCGGTATATGGAATAAATCATGGTTTATAATTTGGTATAAGCTAAGTTCTAGTAAGTGTGCGATGAGATATGTTTAGGAATGGATGCTTCTGTTAAGAATTTTGTAAACAAAGTGTATTTGATTGATAAGTTAAATCTATGAAGATTGTTAAAGGCTATGGTATCAGAATTTGATGTTATGTTCATATGTTTGATGTAAGTGCATATGTATATGACGATTCAGATAATAAGCAATGTTCGACATGTATGTGCTTGTGTATGAGAGGTCGTGTGATGATTTTGTGTCACGTGATATGTGTGCACGTGTGTATGTTTAATTCGGCGATGATTTCGTGGTGTAGTAGTCGAGCTGGTTAGGAATCCGTTCGGACGGAATTCATCTCATACCTATTCTAAAATAGGTAATGAGTTTCGTACGAGCATTGTGTGTATAAGCCAATCGTATGTATGTATTGTTGAATGATGTGATCTTTGATGTGTCGGTTATTGTGTGTGCTTCGTGGTTGGTTGCTTGATGTTGTGTAAATATGTTTGAGTGTATGTACGTGTATAATAGAACTCGTGTTATGTATGTTTATGTGAAATGAATGGATGATTTGAAACCGATGAGAATATCAGGGGTTCTAAAGCGTGTTTGCCAAATTGTAATGGTATGTACGTATATGTATAAGAATTACGATATTGTATTTGTATGTATATATAAGAGATGTACATTTTAAATTGAAAGAAGTGTCATTGTTTCATCGATTTGATGATATTTCAAATATGGATATTTGTGATAAAATTATAGATATATGATTTCGTGTTTCACGTGATTGAAGTGGAATTAATGTTAAATGATATACTCTATGGTATTCGAGTTTTCCTTTGTATGCCTTGAATGTTAGTTATGAGATTGGCATGTATGAAGACATGAAAACATGAAACCTTGACGTAAATAAAGTATAAATGATAACAAAAATTGATAACTCTGAACTCGTCGTAACTTAGTAAATTTGACAAAATTTCTAATGTGGTTGACTTATATGATTTGTTTGCGTGTAGTGTTAGCATGGTTATTTACTGAGTTTTTATAGCTCACACTAAAACTGTTTGCTAGTTTTGCAGGTTGGCTTCCAGATTGGTCACCCACGACAACTTTGAAAGTCATGCTCGAGACACGGATCACCCAAGTGGCAGTCACCCTCGCAAGTGTCTTGGAAAGGTTTTAGAGGCATAGGAGTTGTGATTGATGTTATGTTGTTTTCGTGCTGAGCACGTAGATTGTATTTAATAAGTTAATGCTTTAATTGTTTATGATGTTGTGGGCAGAGCCCTTGAGTGTTGATAGATGATATGGGCACAGAGCCCTTAGTTAATATTTTTTATGTGTTGGTGTGGACCTGAGTTCCATTATGATATATGATGTTTGTTTTAGAATCGCTATGGTGTTGGACTGAGATCCAGGTTGTCAGATTTTAGGATACATCATGTCAGATTTTCATAAATTTAGAGGCTTATGGAGATGGGTCAATCATGTCTCCTGCCAGTAGCATCATGCCTCTGGCGGGGGTGTTACAAGGCTGCATTATTGATTCCGTGTCACGACGCATAGTATATTGCGCGTCGTGACACGTGAACAGTAAATTTTTTTATTTTTCTCTTTTGTCATTTTTTCCGTTGTTTTAGCACGAGTTGATTCCATTTAGTCCCAAAACTTTATTTATCTGTAAAATACATAAAAACATATAAAAATCGTTCACAAATTCAAGAAACTAAATAAAATATTAAGTCAAATGGGCTGTAAATATTGATATATTTTCCGCTCATCAAAAGTAAGGAAATGATTTCAGAAACCTTGGCTGAAATAAATGATCATGTATTTTAAAATTCCTTCGTTACATATTAAAATCATCACAAGTATTTTGGCATAAAATTTAACATGATACATGGACCATGTAAAATGAATTAGAAACCTAAAAATAATTACTTTGCCATAGAAACCTAACATCCACAAATAAGTGTCGTCGTTTGGTAGGTTAGTTATTTACTTGCTAGATCAAAACAATCTCAATCAATTCATATATTCAGGAATAACTATTATTCATATATTAACCATCAACTGTTTGATTTGATCATAGATTATTGATTAACAATTAATCATTCTTTTACTAGTGTAACCCGTTGTTTCAGAAGTCCTAGACTTAACTAATGAAGTGTCGTCGTATAGTAGGTCAAATTACTAAATACATCTATAATTCTATCCTCTGAATTCAATCTGGATATTTACCATGAAAGAACGACTTTCCTAACGCAGTGGAAACGCCTTTGACACCCGGAATCAACCATAAAATTTTTCTTGCTCATTCTCTCTTGTATTTTTTATCCTGAATTTTCCACCAAAATTCATATTCAGAACAGCCCACATTCCCCCACATATGAGCACACTTGCTGTGATGAAGCCATATCATAATATGTAACTTTCATCTTGGCCATGCACTTTGTGTAATAATTTATTCAACAAAAGCACACAGCCATTGCCTTTATAATTCAAGGACCCACAATAATTATGTCACTACCCCTATCATAGATAATGGAATATGGCTTGTGATAAACCATGATGATGATCCCATGCACGCACATTGAAAAGATGAGTGAGCTGTGTGTTTTGATCATATGCGTGTGCTGAGTTTTGGAATAGTACTGACCTGTTGATGATCCATTCCAAGCATGCAAATGAGTTTTCTACATCAATTAAATTTATGATTCTTCAAATTGATCACGTCATTCTTCTTCAAATAAAACAGGGATGATTATTCATCCTTTGTTGCGTGAGTTCTAGTGATGGATCAGGTCTATCATTGGATCTTCCGTGTTATCACTCACGACCAAAAATCCGTGAGGCTAGGCTCGGATAAACTCACTTGATGGAAGTTTTATTGAGAAATGTTTCCTCCATCTTTTCCCATCTTTTCTCTCTTTTTCAATCTCATTGCAAAAATGATAAACGTGGCTAGGGTTACAAAAAAAGAGAAAACATCTTAATTTATATCTAGGGTTTATGTTAAATAATTATGTGTAACATCCCCCCCTCTTTGAGATGCTACCGGCAAGCGACATGTTGCTCTATTACCCTCAGCCTCTAACTAACTGGATGACTAACTGAACTCTACTACTTTTATTGTTATTTGACAATCACAAATCAACACTTACATTGGAGGCCTACATGTCAAACTTAAATTAATTAACAACTATTGCTCCTTGCAAATTTGTGCCAACAATATTAAACTTTGTTAACATTGACTCTGACAACATTACGTAACCACTTTCAAGCAGCTAACACATGACTTGTACTTTAACTTTTACAACCTTGACTTTAACTGATCTATATACCTTAGACTTGACTGCCATGTGGACCTAATACTCATAGTAACTACCATCAGTATCCATCCTCTCGAACTCGTCCTCTAAGTAGACTTGCAAAACTGAAAACAATGGAGAGTGGGGGGTGAGGGTTAGATCGTTTGAACGACCTAGTGAGTGGACAGTTTAAAACAAGAACTAAAATGCTTCATGAAAATTTATTTTTTACAATCGATATCATCTCATTTTATAAGAAAACTAATATTTTCTGAAAACTCATTTTATCTAAAATCAAACCTCTTTTTGCAAAACCTTTCTAGAAACTTCTTTCTTTATGTAAAACTCTGAAATCTCTCATAAAAGAAATTCTTTTAGAAATTCTTTCATAAAACTATTGTTTAAAAATCTCATATGGGAAACAACAGACGTATGGGGGCGTTATGTATTACCATCCCCCACACGCCTAACTAGTGCCTTGGGGCGTTACGTATCGTCGTCCCCAAAGTCACTGAACTAGAGACAAGAGTGTTAATCAATGCTGTTATCATGACCCTAAAACTATGATCTATGGGAGTCATGTAGCACCGTCCCCCTAGTCCTAACGCTAAATGTGCTCAAGTCTACTGTATCTGTCAATTCCATAATTCGTCAATTCCAAAAGTCTTTGAGATTTAGTTTTTCCCCCCATCTATAAAAGGTCATAAAAGAAATTATCTCAAAATATCAAAAACATGATAACATTTCTCAACTGTCTCAAAATATTTTAACTTATGAAAATATTTTGGCAAGTTGGTCTCATCTCAAAGTATAATTTAAACATAAATAAATTCATTTATCTTTATAAAATTATAAAACATTTTGAAAATAAAATATCCACTCACAGTGTTTATGGCAAATCGAGAGCGGTTTATGGCGTGGGAGACCTTCTAATATCTTGGCATCGATCTAAATTCCATACAATCGTTAGTTTCTATTACTCAGAACATTTTCATATGGCATAAAATAATATACAATGCATGGTCACATAATCTTATTGAATATGACAAAAACTGAATTTGCTATCTAACTTCTTTATCACCCTCTTCTTAAATACATTGAATCCGGAAACCCTCAACAAAATTTATAAAATATATAAAATATGAAACACTCTTTATAAAATATGAAACATGCTTAATGTCTTAATTTAACCCGAGCTAGGCATTTCGTCGAACACTTAGTGTGTGACATGCCTGAATTCCACTATTATTACCATCCTAGCTAACCATACCCTCATTTTACATCACCATTTCACAACAACATGATTCAAGACGTAATATTACATTCAAAAAATCCATCAATTTCTTCTTAACTTGGCCGAATCTCACCCATCCCCCACTCCAAAACTGACTCTTGGTCTTCCTACTATTAGGTTTCTAATAAATTTTCCATCCCCACTGTTGACGGCGGATTTTGGTCTCGGGGCAATACGGTAATATCACCTCCGAGGTAATCCTCATTCAATGGTGAATTTGTTTGGTTATGGGGGACCAAAAGCAAACTTAACAGAAGACAGATAAACACACCAATCAACAAGGGGATTTAACGTGGTTCGGTGGATTTGGATCCGACCTACGTCCACAGACAAAAACAGGATGGTGCTCTTTATTACTCCAACACGCTTCTCGGGTCTCTTCTTTGTTTTTTACAAATCAGAGCTTGATGATTCTGATCACTAATTTTTTGATGCTTTTTACACATACTCTGCCCTCCTATTTATAATAGTAAAGAAATCAGACTCCTATTTGCATAAGAAATCCTAGTTGAACTCAGTCTTCTCTTCTTGCAAGGATTCCTAGTCTGATATTGTCTTCTCTTTTCTTATTCCTTTTCGGATTCTGACTTCATTTCCTTGTGAGAGTAGGATGATTTGTTTTATCTTATCCACAAGAATAGGGTGTCGTCATCTTGAGCCTGTCTCGCCATCTGGTCGGTTTTTCATGAGGTCGGTCATGGCAATCTTTTATGCCGAGAATGATTCTGTCGACCTGATAGTGCCCGGTCATCCGATCTCAAGTGGTCGGTCACCTATCATCAAGTGCTCGGTCTCTTACTGTATAGTGGCCGGGTCGGTTTTAATGATCTTGCCCAAGAAGAGAATTACCCTTTTTACCCCTACCGTACTCTTTAAATAACATAGGTCCGGAAAACACCATCAACATCTGTCCCCTAGTTCTCGGTAACAACGAGTTTGCGAGTTGATGCCGGGAACTATAAAAAAGATGGTGTGCCGATGAATCCGTCGGTGGTCACTCCAGGAACCGCAGAGAAATTGCATTCGCCATCAACTAAGTCTTCTGTTTATATCTTCATATCCTCGGTTATTGGAGATGCTGACCCTATTCAGAACGATTCTCCACCTCAAAGCAAATTGCTTACTTGGGTCGTTCCATCAGGAGATGAAGTTCCTCTTGTTGTCCAAACTAAAAATGACTCCTCATCTGTAATATCTCAGAGCTAACGATGATGTGCTCGGTGGCATGTGATCCTGTCTCGAGCTGTGAGAGATGATCGGACCTAGGGGAATGTTACGTCCCCAGTCCGAAGAACTGACTCGATGGGACCCAACCCGACCCCGAATGAAGAGAGGCACTTGGACCTGGGGGAATGTTACGTCCCCAGACCGAAGGGCTGACTCGGTGGGACGTACCCCGACCCCGAGCTGAGAAAGGTACTTGGACCATGGGGAATGTTACGTCCCCAATCCGAAGGGCTGACTCAGTGGGACGTACCCCGACCCCGAGCTGAGAAAGGGACCTGGGGGAATGTTACGTCCCCAGTCCGAAGAACTGACTCGGTGGGACGTACCCCGACCCCGAACTGAGAAAGGTACTTGGACCTGGGGGAATGTTACGTCCCCAGTCCAAAGAGGTAGACTCGGTGGGACGTAACCCGACCTCGAGCTGTGAAAGGTACTTTGACTTGGGGGAATGTTACGTCCCCAGTCCGAAGGGCTGATTCGGTGGGACGTAACCCGACCCCGAATGAAGAGAGGCACTTGGACCTGGGGGAATGTTACGTCCCCAGTCCAAAGAGGTAGACTCGGTGGGACGTAACCCGACCCCGAGTCGAATAACTAAGTGGTCTCGGCGGAACGAAATCCAGCCCTGAGCCGAATAATCAGGTGGCCTCGGCGGAACGAATCCAGCCCCGAGCCGAGTAATCCTTGGGACTTGCTCAGAAGGGAAGTGAATCAACCTTGTGAAGCCCTACCGAATCTGGCACGGGCGTCCCCTTGCCAGACCAGCGAAAAAATAAAAACAAAACTTTCGAAGATAAAATCAAAAGGTGGGGGTGACTTAGCACTTGTCCCAAAGAAAACCTTTTCACAAGTGTAAACAACAGCACAGATGCCTCGACACAGCGTCCTGCCCGAGGCCTCCAAAACAAAATTATGAACCTTTCAATTCAGCGTCCCGGCGAACCAGGATTTGGATCAGTAGAGCGTTTGAATGGTAAGGGCACATCCTCTACACGTTGGGTCACTGTGTAGCCTGTGTATTGTACGAGGGTTCCTCCTTACCACGCTGGAGCAGACACATGCTACAGGGGCACAACGCATCCCCGTGCTGCGCCTCTCTCGGATCCAAATGATGAATGGATCAAAGAGTGTCCGGGATAGTAGGGGTATATTCCTCCTTAGGTCCGGCATCACTGGAGCTAGCAATCGCCACGGGGGCATCATCATCCCCCGTGCTATGCTTTCTCACGGATCCATTACATCGGGTAAGTGAGGATCAGAAAGTGTTTCGAAACATTAAGGGCATATTCATCCTTATGTTCGGTAACACTGGAGCAAGCAATCGCCACGGGGGTATCATCCATCCCCGTGTTATGCTTCTCACGGATCCTATGCATCGAGTATGTCCCTGAATATTCTGAGGACCCCGAGCTTGAGAGACATTTGGTTCTGGGGGAATGTTCCGTTCCCAGGCCAATAAGCATGACTCGGTGGGACGTAACCCGACCCCGAGCTGTAACAAACATCGATCTCGGTGGTACAAGAGCAGACCCGAGCCGGAAAGAGACATCGGTCTCGGCGGTACAAGAGCAGACCCGAGCCGGAAAGAGACATCGGTCTCGGCGGTACAAGAGCATACCCGAGCCGGAAAGAGACACCGGTCTCGGCGGTACAAGAGCAGACCCGAGCCGGAAAGAGACATCGGTCTCGGCGGTACAAGAGCATACCCGAGCCGGAAAGAGACATCGGTCTCGGCAGTACAAGAGCAGACCCGAGCCGGAAAACAAATATCAAAACCATTGTGTGAGCCATAACAAACAAGCATAATCAAATGTCAACCTAAGTCAAAAGAGGTTTTACTCACCTTTTTGGGGATCCGTTGCCTTTCTTGCAACTCTACGAGGGTCACTACAAGCAAGGCTCTTCTTAATACATCCTCTCTGCATCTCAGCATTCCACGCATCCGACCGGATGACTTCCGCTATCAACTTGGTCGACCTCAAAAACCGAATGGTCTATGTACACACTGAGATAGCCTTCTTTCACCAAGTCTTCCACCTGCTCCCGCAGGTCTCTGCACCCATTCGTGGCATGTCCCCTTACGTTGTGGTCCTTTCTCTGATGGTGTTCCCTCTTCGGGATATTTTCTCCTCGTTTTCTAATAGAACGAATTTTCGGGCCACCTCTAGGGCGGTTGCGTAGTCCGGGGTGTCCTGGATCCTTAGGTGGGTCCATAGCCTCCCGACTTTCAAGGCTCCCTTCAAGCTTTCCAGGGCCTCGGGGGATTCATATCCTCCGACTTTGAGTACCATATTATGGTATCTTTCAATAAATATCTTCAAAGGTTCATCGTCTCTTTGTTTCATAAGTCTTAGTTCTCCAACTGTCTTTCTGGGGACACAAGCCCCCTTGAAGTGTCGTATGAATGACTTTCTCAGTTGTGCGAGGCTGCTGATGCTTCTTGGGGCCAGGCTTCTATACCATAGAATGGCCGGTCCGTCCAGAGTTAGGGGGAACACTTTGCAGATGGTGTCCCATGTTACCCCTTGTACCTCCATTAGTAGGACGAAACCTTCAATGTGGGTTTTGGGATCAGTATGGCCCTTGTATGGTGTCATGGTCGGCATGCTGAATCTTTTTGGGAATTTTTCTGTTTTTATTTCTTCTGTGAGGGGGGACTCATCTTTGCCGTCCTGGACATCCCCTCTGTTTGTATTGGGGTATACTCCCCATTTGACCAGCTCCTCCCGCAGCCAAGATTTCATGCTGCTGTCTTTGGTTCCATGCCGCCTCCTGTGGTTTATTTTTTTTCTGCTATCTTGGGAGTGGCGCTTCTCAGGGTCGGTGTCTTCTCGTACTTCTTCGGTATATTCTTTCCCTCTTCTCCGGGTGCTGTGAGGGCTATCGTAGGAGGAGTCTGGTGATGATTTGTCATCCTCTTCCTCCCATGTGTCCTCGGTCTGGGAATCTCTCTACACCACCACGGATCTTACCCTGTAGGGATCCCTCCTCTGGGGTCTGTCGTCCTCACTTATATCGACAATTCTCTTTCCTTCCGCTATTTCATTCCTTCGTCGGCTAGTCCCGGCCTTGAATTTTCCGTCGTGCGCTCCTTCTATCTTTTCCAACCGGTCTACTATGGTTTTTAGCAGAGTCTGGTTTTCCTCCCTTTCTTTCCTCAGGTTCTCCTCAATCTTCTCAATCCAATCCGTAGCCGAGCTCCCTGACAATTGGTGGTTTCCGCCTTCCGCCATTGTCTTACTACGCGAGTTGCTTTTTGTTGATTCCCCACAGACGGCGCCAACTGTTGACTGCGGATTTTGGTCTCAGGGCAATACGGTAATATCACCTCCGAGGTAATCCTCCTTCAATAGTGAATTTGTTTGGTTATGGGGGACCAAAAGCAAACTTAGCAGAAGACAGATAAACACACCAATCAACAAGGGGATTTAACGTGGTTCGGTGGATTTGGATCCGACCTACGTCCACGGACAAAAACAGGATGGTGCTCTTTATTACTCCAACACGCTTCTCGGGTCTCTTCTTTGTTTTTTACAAATCAGAGCTTGATGATTCTGATCACTAATTTTTTCATGCCTTTTACACATACTCTACCCTCCTATTTATAATAGTAAAGAAATCAAACTCCTATTTGCATAAGAAATCCTAGTTGAACTCAGTCTTCTCTTCTTGCAAGGATTCCTAGTCTGATATTGTCTTCTCTTTTCTTATTCCTTTCCGGCTCGGGTATGCTCTTGTACCGCCGAGACCGATGTCTCTTTCCGGCTCGGGTCTGCTCTTGTACCACCGAGATCGATGTTTGTTACAGCTCGGGTCGGGTTACGTCCCACCGAGTCATGCTTATTGGCCTGGGAACGGAACATTCCCCCAGAACCAAATGTCTCTCAAGCTCGCGGTCCTCAGAATATTCAGGGACATACTCGATGCATAGGATCCGTGAGAAGCATAGCACGGGGAGGGATGATACCCCCGTGGCGATTGCTTGCTCCAGTGTTACCGAACATAAGGAGGAATATGCCCTTAATGTTTCGAAACACTCTCTGATCCTCACTTACCCGATGTAATGGATCCGTGAGAAGCATAGCACGGCGGATGATGATGCCCCCATGGCGATTGCTAGCTCCAGTGATGCCGGACCTAAGGAGGAATATACCCTTAGTATCCCGGACACTCTTTGATCCATTCATCATTTGGATCCGAGAGAGGCGCAGCACGGGGATGCGTTGTGCCCCTGTAGCGTGTGTCTGCTCCAGCGTGGTAAGGAGGAGCCCTCGTACAATACACAGGCTCCACAGTGACCCAACGTGTAGAGGATGTGCCCTTACCATTCAAACGCTCTACTGATCCAAATCCTGGTTTGCCGGGACGCTGAATTGAAAGGTTCATAATTGTGTTTTGGAGGCCTCGGGCAGGACGCTGTTTCGAGGCATCTGTGCTGTTGTTTACACTTGTGAAAAGTTTTGTTTTGGGACAAGTGCTAATTCACCCCACCTTTTGATTTTATCTTCGAAAGTTTTGTTTTTACTTTTTCGCTGGTCTGGCAAGGGGAAGCCCGTGCCAGATTCGGTAGGGCTTCACAAGGTTGATTCACTTCCCTTCTGAGCAAGTCCCAAGGATTACTCGGCTCGGGGCTGGATTCGTTTCGCCGAGGCCACCTGATTATTCGGCTCGGGGCTGGATTTCGTTCCGCCGAGACCACTTAGTTATTCGACTCGGGGTCGGGTTACGTCCCACCGAGTCTACCTCTTTGGACTGGAGACGTAACATTCCCCCAGGTCCAAGTGCCTTTCTCAGCTCGGGGTCGGGGTACGTCCCACCGAGTCAGCCCTTCGGACTGGGGACGTAACATTCCCCCAGGTCCAAGTGTCTTTCTCAGCTCGGGGTCGGGGAACGTCCCACCGAGTCAGCCCTTCAGTCTGGGGACGTAACATTCCCCCAGGTCCAAGTGCCTCTCTTCATTCGGGGTCGGGTTACGTCCCACCGAATCAGCCCTTCGGACTGGGGACGTAACATTCCCCCAGGTCCAAGTACCTTTCTCAGCTCGAGGTCGGGTTACGTCCCACCGAGTCTACCTCTTTGGACTGGGGACGTAACATTCCCCCAGGTCCAAGTACCTTTCTCAGCTCGGGGTCGGGGTACGTCCCACCGAGTCAGTTCTTCGGACTAGGGACGTAACATTCCCCCAGGTCCAAGTACCTTTCTCAGCTGGGGGTCGGGGTACGTCCCACCGAGTCAGCCCTTCGGACTGGGGACGTAACATTCCCCCAGGTCCAAGTACCTTTCTCAGCTCGGGGTCGGGGTACGTCCCACCGAGTCAGCCCTTCGGACTGGGGATGTAACATTCCCCCAGGTCCAATTACCTTTCTCAGCTCGGGGTCGGGGTACGTCCCACCGAGTCAGTCCTTCGGTCTGGGGACGTAACATTCCCCCAGGTCTAAGTGCCTCTCTTCATTCGGGGTCGGGTTGGGTCCCACCGAGTCAGTTCTTCGGACTGGGGACGTAACATTCCCCTAGGTCCGAGCATCTCTCATAGCTCGAGACAGGATCACATGCCACCGAGCACATCATCGTTAGCTCTGAGATATTACAGAGGAGGAGTCATTTTTAGTTTGGACAACAAGAGGAACTTCATCTCCTGATGGAACGACCCAAGTAAGCAATTTGCTTTGAGGTGGAGAATCGTCCTGCTTCCCAATAGCCTGCTTCCCAGCCATTTTATCTGTCTCACAATTGTGCCCATAGACACAGCACTTTGGACACCTCTGAGGTTTCCACTCATATTCCACACCAATTCGAATGGGATCACAAGATAGTTTACATTTCAAAGAGAAGTTATGCACATATTGCTTGGTGGCATCTACTTCAACACACACCCGAGCATACGAGAGCCTAGATTTCTCATGGGTTGCTCTATCACAAGACAAAGGTTTCCTAACAATGCTAGCCACAAAACTCAAAGCTCTGTTGGACCACAGAGTGAACGGTAATCCCTTAAGCTTGATCCAAACCGGTACCTTAGTAAGTTTGCTTTTATCAAAAACAAAACAAGTATGCCATTGTTGGAGCATCATAAATTTCCCCCCAAATAGCCATGGTCCATCAGCAAGAACCTCATGAAGTTTTTCTTCATTTTGAAAACGAAAGATGAAGAAGCCTTCAAAAGAAGAAACAGCTTGAATGCCATAAGACTTCCACTCCTTTAGGGCAATTGTACGAGCAGCATGGAATGGGAATGAGGATCCTGGGATGAATCCCACCAAACAGCGAGTCCAATCCTCAAAATTATCCTCAATAAGCTCATCTGGCAATGTGTACTCGGATCGCCCATGCTCCTGAGTAAAGTCACTTTCCAAAATGAATCGAGGTTTGGCTGAGGAAGTACGAACCTTATCAGCCCAATAGCCCCGAGGGATTCCAAATTTCCCCTCACCATTGACTCCCTGAGAAGCCCCTCTTGGAGCACTCCTTCGGTTCACTTGTGTATGCGAGGCAGACGGCACGTGCTTGCCTAAAAAATCACGAGATGCTACATCAGGCCCACTTGGCCCATCTGCATGAGAGACTGTTGCAGCCGCTACGTCCCCTTTATCTAAACCACTTCGAAAAGGCTCAGGTTTTTTAGCGAAAACCGGCCCAATATTCTTGGGCCCATTCACAGCAACATTTTTTTGGCATGCTTAAGAAGCATTCCAAGTCACGTGCTTACTTAAAGAAGCACGCACTTCACACACTTCCTTCCCAGGTCTACGTGTACCTTCTGGATTTTGCATTCCACCTTGCCTTTACATGACCATTTCCAGGCCCACATTGCTCCTGTAATTGGCCCAACACATCCACCCCAACTTGCCCTCCTGGTTTGCCCATTTTAACCTCTTTATTAAGACAAATCACGCCCATTGTGTTAGTCACGTGAAGCAGGCACGAGACAAACAAATTTGGAGTAGTGAATTAGTCCCGCAGCAGATCAAAATAGAGAATTTCGAAGAACAGATTGAAGATGGGAAGAACGCCAATTAGGTCAACGCAAGTCAAACCAAAATAATTCCCCAATTTTGGTCACAGAATGCGATCAGAACAGGAAATTAAATTGCTCAAATGACAGGTGAGCAACTGAAGAATGAAATCCTCCAGTTTTAGTTCAATCAGCAAGCCCTCTCTAGATTTGCGATCCAAGACTCGCCGTTTCAAAAAAAACTAAAGCCAAGTCACAGAGTCTCTTGGAATTTGAATTAATTCCAGTGATTTGCTCTTCGATTTGGAGAATTGGTGACAAATTAAAGCACTTTGTTGAATCGGCACACCGAATTTTATCACAACAATGGCTCTAATTTGGCAAAAATCCCAAAAGAAGCATCGAAGAAGTTGAGAGAATTTGATGTGAGAGAAAATCTAGAGAGAGAAAAAATATTGCCAAATGAACTCCCCCTCCATACGAAGCATATATCGGATCACAATCAACTAGTCTCTTTAATCGGATAATCATGACCTTGTCATATTATCCCGATGGTTGCAACCAATTAGTGTACCAGTTCTGTATCCCAGCGTGATCATCATCTCCATATGACTGAAGTGATACTTCCATCTTCACATCACACCTGTAGGCATTGTATTTTTGCATGTGAAACCCGATGATGAGCCTCATTTGGAGGCACTATCTTTTAAGTCGCGGAAATCGCGGGAAACGGACGTCGGAAGGGAAGAGTCAAGAATTGACGGTTTTGTCGGATTTAGTTCACGTGTTTAGCTTCAGGTTCGCTGTTGGATCTCTGTTTTAAAAAAAAAACTTAACCTTAGCCCAAGCCCATTAAATCACATCCAAAGAAATAATTAATAGATGTCACAAATCAAAATAATTAAAACATTTAAAATATATGTCACAAATTTTAAATTAAATTCACAAACTAATTAAAATAAAATCTTAATTAAATTAAATTCACAAATTAAAATTAATTAACTCACAAATATAAACTGAATTGAAATTAAATAATCAATTAATTGAATTAAATGTTAAATCTAAATTACAAACCAATTAAATTAATAAATTAAATTAATTGCAATTAAAATTAAATCAAATAAAATCAAAAATCAAATACCAAAATAAAATAATTCACTTCCAAATTAAAATCAATCAAAATAAAATAATTCCTAATTTAATTAAAACACTCACCAAATTTAAGAAATTCCTACCCAAATTACAATTATCTCTTGCCTAAAATATTCCAATCATATACACATAATTCTAAATTGATTTATTTCCTTATTAACAAACCATGCAAACCCTAATTGACTAATATATAAACAACACAATTTTGCAAACAAAGGGAGAGGACATTCACGAAAAAACAACAAAAGGAACAAAAAACCCTAAGCCTCCAATCTCTCAGAATTCACGTCCCTCTCCTCTCTCATTAACGGCACAAAAAAAAAAGAACAAAAACAAAATAAGAGACCCTAAACTGACCAAAGCTCCCTCACGCCTCAGCCTTCATCAAACCGATACACTCAGCAACAACTCTTCACGGCATTGCCACGCCCTTGACAAAAACCAAAGTAGCAGCCCTGCATGCAAACATCCCATGCAATAGCCGTGAATTAGCCACGCTCAAACCCCACGCAGTATACAAGTTTCCCTCACAGCCTTCGGCCACCACTCAACCCCTCAAGCCATTAAACACGCCCACAGCCTTCAGCCCTCCACACAAACTCCTTCACGCACATATTCACACGTTGCTCAGCCTTCAGCCCTCCACTCATCACTCACGCAAGACAGCCACGTTAACCAAACACTCACACCTCTAGCCTCTGTTCACTCGCTTAAACAGCCCCCTAAACCACCACAAATCAGCCCCAAAATACCACAAACAATCACCAACGATATTGCCTTTGTATCACCGAAAATCAGCCCCAAAACAGTCCCCGTTCATGCCAAAACAGTGACGAAAACTCCCCAAAACAGTCCATTAATAGACCTGAACAGTGGGTAGAAAATACATCACAAACAGCAGCGAAATGGAAGTAAAACAGCGAACAAAACAGTGAAACAGCAAGTTAAGACGCTAAGCTAGTGAACTGGAAGAGTTGCGGAGTGATAGCCCTTCCGACGATTGTAAACGCGAGTCCGGAAGACGACTTAAAAGGTTAGACCTGAGGGTACCTTTCACACTTTTTTTTATTTGATTTTTATTGATTCTTTTAATTGTGTTAATTATTTATTGAATATTGTTTGCATGTGATGTGTGTTGTGGCCATTGATTAAAACGGAAAATACGTCGTCTCTCGTGGTATATAGGATGGAAACCCAGACGTAAATTCCGTAGCCGATTCCGAATGGACGGTATTGCGGTCTGTACTTGGGATACAACTCCACGTACCACTTGAGTAAACGGCGTATATTTCGCTTTATGTTATTTTGATTATTCTCTCTTTATTATTCCGTCTTTTAATTTCCGCATGTTATTTATTTATGTTGTGATGCGATCGAGCGCATGGGCTTAGTAAGTCGGATAAAAGGTTCCCTATTTGGAGGAGTTAAAATCCTTTACCACGATGCTTTGCCGCGCCGGTTGATGTGTGTTCGGTTGGATGTAAGATATGTTCAATCGGGCATACTAAGTTTGATATGATTGTCTTTATTTTTGTATGCATGATGCGATCGAGCGTATGGGCTTAGTGAGTTAGTCCAAAGGTCCTCTCTTTGAGAGACGAAGAGCCTAAAAGGCCACCTTTGTGACACTACTTCGCCGCGCCGGACGAAGTGTGTTTGGGTTGAATGTACGTTCAATCGGGCATACGAAGTCCTACACTTTTATTGTCTTTATTTCATGTATTGTGATGTGACGTGACGCGCATGAGCTTAGTATGTTGGTCTAAAGGTCCTCTCTTTGAGAGACAAAGAGCCCCAAAAGGCCACCTTTACGGCAGTACTTCGCCGCGCCCCCATTATTTTGTTGTTTAGTATGACGTCTTCTTACATGACCATGCATCATATCACATTGCGCATGGGCTTAGTATGTTGGTCTAAAGGTCCTCTCTTTGAGAGACAAAGAGCCTAAAAGGCCACCTTTACGGCAGTACTTCGCCGCGCCTCTTTTATTTAGTTATTCGCTTCATAACGTCTTTTTGAAAATTCATGCATCATATTGCATAGCGCATGGGCTTATCAAGTGAGATTAAGGGTCCTCCACTTTGAGGGGTGAAAATGCTTGAAAGCTACCTTTGCTACAATGATTTGCCGCGCCCCTTAATCGGTTGTTATGTTCGAGAAGTCATATATTCATATGTTCATGTATGTGTCATGTTGTTTACTGCATTTTGGAGGTCACTGCTATAACCCGTTCGAACGCGTTCCGAAACGCCGCATGAACGCATGTTTTCTGTCTGGTCCCGTTCGAACGCGTTATCAAACGCTATACGGACGCGAACCTTCTGTCTACTGTTTGAACGCGTTTACGAACGCTACACGAACGCGAATACACTGAATTGAGTCATTTTCATCACATGTGGCGTCTGTGCCTATATCTATCTTCTTTTGCACCACGTCATAGCATGCTCACTTTAAAGCCTAATTACATCCCTAAGCGTCTTTTTGCATTATGTACTTAGTTGACTCTTTTATTTGTGCATGGACATGTAATGGCTATTTGTTTATGATATGTCTATGAAATCACATGTTCGCCATCATTTGATTCGCCTTTATGTGTGCTTGTGTGGTTAGTATGTGCTTGTGTTTCCATGAATACAACATGCCAATGAAATTGTATGTTCGTTGCTACTTTGATGTATTTTCAAGCATGCAATCTTAGATGTGAAATGTATGTAAATTTAGGTGTAAGTTTTATTTCATACATGTGAATTTAGAAGCATGATACTCTTGGAAATAAGTGTTACTTAAGCTTGATTAAATTATTACATAAATCCTTTCATTACAAGTGACATAAGTAAGGGACCATTCCGAACCCAACGGTTTGAGGTCTTCCCTGCGAGGGGTGAGTGCGGCCTTAAATCTCATTTTCCCGGTTCACACCGGGTGGCGACTCCATTATTCTCCGGTTTAGTCCCCCGTGGCTACTCCGTACTCCCGACCGGGCCGCGAGCCCGGGACAGCATGCGTCGCCCAGATTCCTGTGTCCCCACAACACCCAATATACTACGATTCTCAATTAACCAGAAGAGGCGTACACAGAACTTGGTAAAGTCCTGGACGACCAAAACCAAAACATATTGATTGTCGTAAGAACTAGCGATGTAAGTCTCAAGTTAAGACCAAATACACCTACCTGATGCGGATTCCCATAGACACATAGTCATACTACCAATGGGATTCTGCGGGGTCTATCCAGAGCGAAGCTGTTTTCGTACCATCGGTAAACACAACCTCCTATCACACTTGCATAAGTATTCAATACTTAAATATATGAGAACTATGCCGTTACGCTTCCATAACACGCACAAGTGCAATACTAGTCTATTCCGCATTATCGATGTCCAGTCTCGATAATACTACGACTAGGGATATTTAATGATTAAACCTTTATGGATTGATATTGTCTTATATCTAATAATCTGAAACTAATCATAAGGACTTTTATCATTTATATATTTAAGTAATCAAATTACAAAATGATAAAATGCAATTCCATTGTTACATAGTTAATTTGTACAAAAACCACAATGTCTTTTACAAATAGTGACGCTATAGGTCATAATTGTCCAACAATCTCCCACTTGGCCTATAACCAGTCACTCAAGTATCTAACACCTGAACTATGTACATGTCGCTCAAAATTTTGCTGAGGAATAGCTTTCGTCAGCGGATCTGCAATGTTGTCCTCTGATGCGACCTTCTCGATCTTCACATCGCCACGATGTATGATCTCACGAATCAGATGGAAACGTCGAAGAACATGCTTGGATCGTTGATGAGACCGCGGTTCCTTAGCATGCGTTATAGCCCCGTTATTGTCACAATACAATGGAACGGGCTCAGCTGTTAACGGAACTACTCCTAATCCAATTAGGAATTTACGGATCCAAACTGCCTCTTTTACTGCTTCAGCTGCACAATGTACTTCGCTTCTGTTGTTGAATCGGCAATAGTCTCTTGCTTGGAAGATTTCCAGCTTACTGCTCCGTTGTTCAAACAAAATATGTACCCGAATTGTGACTTACAGTCGTCTTTATCGATTTGGAAACTTGCGTCAGTATACCCAGTTACCTCAAGTTTTCCATCTCCATAGATTAAGAAAGCATCATTAGTTCGTCTAAGATACTTAAGGATATTCTTAACCGCCATCCAGTGACCTTCACCTGGATCGGCCTGATAACGACTACACATGCTCAAAGCATACGAGACATCAGGTTGCATACATATCACGGCATACATGATCGATCCGACTGCCAAGGCGAACGGGATCCGAATCATGTTGTCTCTCTCATCTTGAGTTTTAGGACACATGTCCTTAGATAGAGTGACACCATGTGACACTGGCAACAGTCCCCTCTTGGACTGATCCATGTTGAATCTCTTCAACACTTTGTCAATGTATGTGCTCTGGGAGAGTCCAAGCAGCTTTCTAGATCTATCCTGGAAGATCTTTATTCCCAGAATAAAGGCTGCTTCTTCAAGATCCTTCATGGGAGAATTTTAATGAAAGCCAAGCTTTCACCAACGTTAACATGGGAAGGTCATTGCCAATAAGCAATACATCATCAATGTAAAGGACAATGAATGTCAGTGCGCTCCCACTAACCTTCTTATATACTCAAGGATCATCCTCATTTTGAACGAAATCAAATCTTTTATGATCTCATCAAAATATTGGTTCCAAGAATGTGATGTTTGCTTCAATCCATAAATGGATCGATTTAACTTACAAACCTTGTTTGCAAGTCTTGGTATGATAAAACCATCAGGCTGTTGGATATAAACGTCCTCCAAAAGGTTTCCGTTAAGGAAAGCGGTTTTGACGTCCATCTGCCATATCTCGTAATCGAAATATGCCGCAATAGCAAGCATTATCCGAATGGATTTAATCATAGCAACAGGTGAAAAAGTTTCATCGTAATTGACATCATGTCGTTGACGATACCCTTTCGCTACAAGCCTAGCTTTGTACGTTTGTACGTTGCCATCCATGTCAGTCTTCTTCTTCAAGACCAGTTACAACCAATAGGCTTACGCCTTCGGGTGCATCAACCAGTGTCCAAACTTGGTTGGTGTACATGGAATCCATTTCGGATTCATGGCCTCTTGCCATAAAGCGGAATCGATATCTGTATCACTTCCTCATACATAGCCGGCTCGTTATCCTCAATAAGATTAATATCCACATGAGGTGAGATCAAAAACCCATACCTCTCAGGTTGTTTTCTGACTCTCTCTGACCTACGCGGTTCATGTGTATTCGAAGATTGTGGTACAGTCTCATCCCTGATTGACTGTTCATGTTCCGTTAAGGATTCTGTGCCAGGAACAGTATCACTCTGATTTTCATCGAGTTCTACTTTCTTCCCACTTATCACTGCATTTAGGAATTCCTTCTCAAGGAAAATCGCATGTAGAGCAATAAATACTTTGTTCTCTTAGGGGTGATAGAAGTAATATCCTTTGGTTTCCCTAGGATATCCTACAAATAGGCATTTATCCGATTTGGGTTCTAGTTTGGTACCTTCCAAACGTTTGATGTATGCCCAGCAACCCCAAATCTTCAAGAATGAGAAACCGGGTTTCTTTCCTGTCCATATTTCACACGGAGTCTGTTGAACAGACTTTGACGGAACCTTATTCAAAATAAGTATTGCACTGTTCAATGCATATCCCCATAAGGAAATAGGTAGCTCTGTGCGACTCATCATAAACCTTACCATGTCTAATAAAGTTCAGTTTCTCCGTTCGGACACACTGTTTAATTGCGGTGTTCCAGGAGGAGTCCATTGTGAAAGAATACCATATTCTTTCAAGTAATCAAGAAACTCATTGCTTAAGTATTCGCCACCACGGTCCGATCGTAATGTCTTAATACTTTTGCCGGTCTGTTTTTCGACTTCGTGTCGAAACTCTTTGAATTTCTCAAAGGTTTCTGACTTGTGTCTCATAAGATACACATAACCATAACGCGATGCATCATCCGTAAAGGTTACGAAGTATTCATATCCACCTCTAGCCTGGCTAGACATGGGCCCACATACGTTACTATGAATGAGGGCTAACAGTTCGGTGGCAAGTGTACCATTCCCGCTAAAAGGTGATTTAGGCATCTTGCCTTATAAACAACATTCGCAGACGTCATATGAATTTGGATCAAATCCTTCTAAATACCCACTCTTCGATAGTGTGGATATATGTGTCTTGTTTATGTGTCACAGACGACAATGCCACATGTAAGTTTCATCTTTGTTACTTACTTTAAGCCTTTTGTTTGTTACATATATGTTTGAGATTGATTTATATTCAAAATATAAAGACCATTATTTACATCAGCAGTGCAAATTTCCATATCATTTTTATACATAAAACACCCAGTGTTTCTAAATACAAAAGTATACCCACATTGGGCTAACATAGATACAGAAATAATATTCCTAGTCAAACTAGGTACATAATAACATTTTGTAAGTTTAAGTACATGCCCCGATGGTAGTTCCAAACAAAAGTTCCAACGGCCAAAATAGCGACTCGTGTCCCATTTCCAACGCGGAGGTCAATCTCTCATGAGGCCAGTCTCCTGCTAATCTGGCAGATCATGCACATCAGTACATATATGAGTACCACAACTAGAATCAAAAATCCAATTTTTAAAACTAGTAGTAGACATGTTTATTTCTATAACAAACATACATGAAGCCGGTGCCTTGCACGCTTTGATTTCCTTCATGTGTGCCTTGTACTTGCGGCAGTCACGCTTCCAGTGACCCCGCTTCCTGCACTACAGACATACATCTTGGGATTTGTACTTACCCTTCCCAGAAGGTTTTGACGATTTTTGGCCTAACCTTTCTTATTCTTCTTCTTCTTCTTTACACCTCAGTCGCCTTAGGCCAAGCCCTCAGAGTCTGAGATGTTGAAGCAAAGTGCGTCTCGCCCTTCTTGCCATTTAGGATCTCTTTTTCTACTTGGCGCAGTGTGGACATCAACTCTCCAAGAGTTTGTTCTTGGTTCATCATATTGTAGTTCATGATGAACCCAATCCAAGTGTCGGGGATAGACTGTAAGATCAAATCTACTGAAGTCTCAGCCTCGAATACAATGCCCATCTGTCCCAGCTGCTCAATGTCCGCAATCATCTGTGACACATGGTGCTCAACAGACATACCCCCTGAAATACGAGCGCGGAAGAGCTTCTTCTGCAACTCATATCTTCGCGATCTAATATTATATCGGTGAAGATCATGCAACTTCCCTATCATCTCATAGGGATCCAATCCCTTATTCTGACGACGGAATTGCAGAGTCATAGCAGCAAGCATTACCGATTGAGCAGTCGAGTTATCATCACTATGAGTCTTCCAAAGCTGTAGCTCAAGCAACTGATCAGGTTGGGGTTTAGGCCCAAGAGGTCTCTCTATGGTATAAAGTAACTTCTCGGATCCCAGGACAATCCTGAGATTCATATCCCAGTCTTGAAAGTTTGTGCCATTAAAGACATTATCGCCAATGATAATATCTCTAATGCTTAACTTTCATGTCATCTTAATTGCAATAGTCCAACTATTCAATTAATGATGTTGGGTACAGTCTAACTGTTACAAGAAAAATAATAAAATATTAGTCCAACTAATAAATATAATTGACGAAATAATTTTGAAAGCGCATAAAGCCAAGTATTTGAATGAAATTGCAAATTCAATACTAGCCTCCCACTATTTTTCGGTGAGCCTCTAACCCTTTGTTGAGTACTCGGGAAACCTAGTTTCCTAGTGGGCTAGGATCCCGTTAAATAACACACAACCTTGACTTTGGCCAACAAACTGTATGATATTTAACTAGGTAGATCTCTAAGATCAATTTGTTCTCATCCAATTCCTAGATCCGGTAGGTGGACCTCCAAGTCCAAAACATATATACAATATATATGCCAATATATCCAATATATTTTCCTAACCTATTTCTTCTGAATCAACTAAGCATTGGCTTTGGCACAACAAGCTTAATGATTCCAGTTAAGCGGAACCCATTGACTTTGGAAAGCTTCGTAATCGATGTCGATGGACAATAACTGATCTTGACTTTGGCCAAAAAATCACAACTTGGACAAGACATACGATATGGAACAAAGCCTTCATGATTCAAACACATCCGCGATGGACAAAGGTCTTGACTTTGGCCAACAAACCAGTGCCAATCTTGGATCCTGAGTAAGAATCACTCAATGGAAGGAAAATGCTTATTTTGTTGAGGGTTTTTCGCGTAAATTGGCAACCAATTTATTATCTTTGATTAGGTCTCATCATACACCCTTAACCATGCATTCTAAAAGCATAATAAGGCGCAATAAATAAATTAATAATGATTGAGGATGGATATCTCACAGATTGTTCCTAGAACAAATCACTCTATTTCCTCTCCCCGGCTAGCACTATTCTAACTTCTACCCAATTACATAATACAATTAAAAAGAAACCACATAAACATTGAGGGGAATTAGGTGAGAAGAGAATTACAAAGAATCGAGAGATAAGGGCTGGACACACAGTTCCATTTAATAAATTCTAAATTTACAACAATTTCCAAATTGCCCTTTCCCTTCTAATATCCATCCGATATCCATTATTCATTCAACACATCCATGTATTCACACAAAGCATGTTATTCAATCAATCTAGTCCAATTAATTAATCTTTGAATAAAGTGATCATCCAATGTTCAAACAACGATTTGATTTGCGCGAGTCCAACTCGTTTAAGAATAAGTACTCAAAGTACGAATTCTTGAATTATATTGAACTACAATTTAAATCTAATTTAATTTGTATTCAATACTAATTCTATATTTAATTCCAAATTAAATAATTACACTTTTAAATGCGACTTTACGACTTAGATTCCAAATCTAATCTAAATGGGTCTCAAAGCCCAATTAACATCCAATGTCATTTAATTAAAGTCCAATGGGCTTTCAATTAATTTCTTAAGGAATGGACTTTGGTCAATATGGGTCAAACCCAAATACCAAAGCCCAATTAAGGAATCACCCTATTTGCCAGAAACCAATTTCTGCCCATTAGGCCCAATTAAACATAAAAGGCCCATTTCTTATATTTGGACTTAATGGAATGGTTTAGGTCCAATTTGGATCCAATCCAATTGTCCTAAACCAACTTGGCCCAACCAAGCCCATTAGGACCAAATACAACATTATAGCCCCATTCTAAATTAAGCCCAACTAATTAAATTTTAATATTTCAAATATCATGATTTAATTAATTAAATGCTTAGCCATGATTAACTATTTAAATTAACATTTCCAAATACTAATCTAATCAATTAATCATGTTTATTCATAATCAATACATGTCCAACATTATTGTTACAAAATCATCTCATTTCCATGCTTACATGGTCACGACATTTGATGGATTTTTTATACCCGATTCCGATTTCAATCCGATTGAATCTCAAATCAATATTCCATGTCTTTAAACTCATCCAATGATCAAAAAAACAAAAAATACCATGAATTTAGGGAACAAATACATTCCCCCAAGACATCTAATGTGGGGAAATTAATCCAATTAATTTTTCATCAATTTAATCATGCATAACTCTAAGTTATCAACATACAAGCATACTCAAACAAACAATTTGATTAAAATATGCTCAAATCAAATTTACCCAAATTTTAGTATATAAACCCTAATAAAATTTCATGCTCAAATAGGCTCTGATACCATTGTTAGGTTTCTAAGGTGTCCCAAGATCATTTTAGCAATGAAATAATGTGAATACTCAAAGGAGCAAAGCAGAAATTATACTCACTTTGAACGGATTTTGGAGATGTTGAACACAACCTTTGGCCTCTTGAAAGTCTCCAAGAACTCCTCTTTGAATTTGAAATCCAAGCTCCAAGACTTGATGTTGATTCCAAGCTCAAGGATAGGTTTCCCTATCACCTTAGATATGATTCTTTGTGTGTGCGCTAGCACAAAATTGAAACAAATTTTTTGTCTTTGGTGAAGAGAAACTCTCGGCCAAGGAACAAAAATGGAGAGAGTAAAATTTTGGTTCAAAACCGTGAGAGGGAGAGAGAGTGAGGAAGTTGTGTTGACTTGTTTTTAATTTCAAAACCAAAAATCAAAGATATACCAAACATTTGGTATATGTCTTTCAACTTTAGAAAATGTGTTTTACAAGTCATCTACACATCATCACCCACTTCACCTAATTCCATCACAAAAAAAAATGATGAGAAAACAAATGATGTGACATGTGATGTGACTTGTGGGCCCCACTTGATTCAAAATCCGAGTGGGCCCGCAACACATCCCGGGCTCGGGTTCGCTAATTCTGAATCAACGAATTTTTGATTGCGACGTAATTAAATCAAATTTAATTAAATAATTATACCTAATAAAATTACTATTCACGTCGCTTGCGAATTAATTCTAAATTATTTCGTTCGCCTATATTAAAATCTAATTTTAATTCCGTTATGAAATCTAATTCCATTTAATATATCGAATATAATATTTTATTGATTAATTCCAAATTAATCATTCTCTCTCTTCAAATAGTATTTTATCCTAGATAAAATCTCTCCGTAATTAATCATAGATTAATCATGTTTGAATCATACGTCATCGGTGAATCTTCGGGAAGCGACCCATGAGATCCCTGGATATGTTGGCAGTAAATCCGGTCGTCGGAATATCCAAACTCGTACGTACCTAGTACTATATTTTTACCGATTTACGAGACATGGTTGGTTTCTAGTAAAGCACCGTGCCTACCCAATTCTGCAGAAATATTCTTAAAGGAATATATAATCTATGTCAGGCGTAGAATACGTAGTATTGCGTATTGTGATCTAGTATCGGATGGTCACATGCAAGGCATGGGGTTGGAATAGTGTATGCCCCGTACGAAGCATATATCGGATCACAAACAACTAGTCTCTTGAATCGGATAATTATGACCTTGTTATATTATCCAGATGGTTGCAACCAATTAGAGTACCAGTTCTGTATCCCTACATGATCATCATCTCCATATAACTGAAGTGATACTTCCGTCTTCACATCACACCCAATACACTACGATTCTCAATAAACCCAGAAGAGGCGTACACAGAACCTATTATAGTCCTGGATGACCAAAACCAAAGCGTATTAATTTTCACAAGTACTAACGATGCAAGTCTCAGGTTAAGACCAAATACACCTACCCTGATGCGGATTCCCATAGACACATAGTCATACTACCAATGGGATTCCACGGGGTCTATCCAGAGCAAAGCTGTTTCCGTACCATCAGTAAACACAACCTCCTATCACACTTGCATAAGTATCCAATACTTAAATATATGAGAACTATGTTGTTACACTTCCATAACACGCATAATTGCAATACTAGTCTATTCCGCATTATCGATGTCCAGTCTCGATAATACTACGACTAAGGATATTTAATGATTAAACCTTTATAGATTGATATTGTCTCATATCTAATAATCTGAAACTAATCATAAGGACTTTTATCATTTATATATTTAAGTAATCAAATTACAAAATGATAAAATGCAATTTCCATTGTCACATAGTTAATTTGTTCAAAAACCACAATGTCTTTTACAAATAGTGACGCTATGTGTCATAATTGTCCAACATTGATCTTAGGGGGGGTGCTTTTTTTTTCTTTGATGAAGTATGCTTGAAATGATGTCTGATATGAGTTTATTTTGATTTAAGTTGAAAATCTCAATGAGTGGACCTTCTTTTCAAATTGATATTTACTTATTTTTTGTTGAAATGAGACTTACCTTTAAGAGCATAGGACGTTAGCCAAGTTTATTTCAGTTACATTATGAATGAAAATATTTTGGAAAGTTTTGACTGTAAAAGAATGATTTTATTGATTTTCAGAGGCATTGGGGGGGTACCCCACCTCATATGTGACTTATGGAATTGACGGTTATTGGAATTGACGGATATAACATGTGCACATATAGAGTAAGACTAGGCGGATGGTGATACATAATGCACATAGATCCTAGATTTCAGGGCTAGGGAGACGGCGAGACGTAACGCCCCTAGACCCTAGATTCAGGGACAAGATGGTGGCATGCATTAGGGGACGACGATACGTAACGCCCCAATGTAATGGATTTGCACACCTGGCTCTAGTTCAGTGGCTTGGGGGACGGTAATATATAACGCTCTAAGACTACTAGTTAGGCGTATGAGGGGACGACGATACGTAATGCCCCCATATGTCAAGTTTTTCCATAGATTTTTCGGATATATGATTTACAGATACAAAGTTTTACAAAAGATTTTTGAGAGAGAAGTTTTATGATAGACTTTCAGCATAATGTTTTTATGAATGAGTTTTAAAGGAAACATCACAGCAAAAAATTGGTTTTCAGATACAAAAGGGATTTCAGAAAAGATAAGTTTTCTCGAAATGGTTTCGAATTCAGAAAAATGGATTTTTCATAAAGTGTGTCATTTTGCATTTTTAAGTGTCCACTCACTAGGTCGTTCAAATGATTGAACCCCCCACACCCAGTGTTTTTATTTTGCAGGTTTACCCGGAGGACGAGCTCAAGAATATGGATACCGATTTCTGTCACTAGGGTGTTTAAGTCCAACAAGTCGAGTACAGAGGTTCAGCACAGCCAATGTCAAAATAATGTTACATGTAAGATAGTAGTATTGTATAAGTCATTGTATGTGCTAAAAGATTCCATTAACAGAGTTTTTAAGAGAAGTATTATTGAGTTCACAGTTATAAATATTAATATTCATTCTATGTTGTTGAGTTGGGCAATGGTCCCAATACATGAGTTTGTATTTTGAGATGGGATTAGTGGTGTTGATCATACTCATGAAGTTAGAGGCTCAGGTGGATGGGTCGACCTATTCCCTGCCAGTAAGATCTCCGGATGGGGGATGTTACAGTTATTCCACTAAAAACCTAAAGCTACACTCTCGTTACTGCAGATATATTTTATACCAAAACTTATCAGCATCAACTAATATAATCATTGCATACAGATTGACCCTCCACGAATATCTCATAAATAGAGTCGGGTCATAATGTTCGTTATACCCCTCTAATTATTTTAAGCCATAAGTACCATTGATTCTCTAATGAACAATTTACTTATAACTATTATGAATATTAATCTTTCGATTCGTAATAGAAAGCCTTGAGCGCTCTAACCGTTCAAGTATCGAATCACCCTTGAGAAAGATACTCATCTACTTCTCGCAAGAAGGAGTGGATTACATATATATGTAAAACGTCCCTAGCTACACACCAAACCATGTCCCAAAAATACGTAGCTATTGGTCGAGATTTCTTCACCAACCTCACCTTTGTAAATCAAAGGACATAGCCTGGCATGTAGGAGTTCGTAGTACACTCAAGATTCAGATCAACCTACATATGATCATCTATTAGACTGATTTAAATTTCTTTGTTTATGGATATTAAAAAAATTCATTAATGTCTTTATCCCATCCTATATGATCGAATCATATAAGGTTCCTCAATTCCCATGTCACTACATGAACAAACTCGGATCAAAGTCGTCCTACAATATGGAATGGACCGTAATTGTAGATAAAACACAAAAAAAATGTCCATATTTGTTTGCTCTCTACAAACTATTTAGGATTACTAATGTCATATTTTAATCCTCTTGTTTATAACACTTATACAATAAATCTGAAAGTACATTTAATATCCAAGGACATATATGATAATTTATACTTGCAACCTTAAAATCAACATTTTAATAAATGAATAACTGCATCGTTTATTCCTTAAAATAACATCTCATTTACATATTACATTATGCTCTTGGGCATATATCCCAACAAATTGAAAATGGGCACCATCGGTAGAATAAAGAAAGGAAAACATTCTCAAGGTGCGTTTTGAATCTCATGTTATCGAACTAACAACATAATTCACGAGACATATTGTCAAATATTCCTCTCACGCTCACTATTTTATAGTTTAAGGTTTTTATTATACTAGTATCTAATTTATTTAGATTATGCGAGACTAAATACATTAAGTAATTAATTCAAATAAATTATTAGTGATATCTCCAAATTTTAACATTTAAAATTTTGTAAACTAAAATAACTCAATTAAACAATTTAATTAAGTATTTTTTTTTGTGAAATATTTCAATTTTAACTCTTAAAATTTTTAGTTCACTTTTTAAGTTTAAAAATTAATTTCGGATTTAGGAAATTATTTAATTAAACTATTTATTTAGATATAGGTGACTTATGTTATTTTTCTTTGGTACATGGAGTTATACCTCGAATGCATACCACAATACCGTCCATTCGAAATCGGATATGGAATTTATATTCAGTTTTTTATCCTATATACTAAAAGAAACAACTAGTCTCATATTTATTGTGTTTTTCCAAAATATAATTTTAAATTATTTATATTTAATTTAATTGCATGTTATTAATCGAAATTTAAACTATGTAAATTTACATAACTTTTATGCTTTCACTAAATAAACACGTATCTAATGGCATGGCATGTTACAATGCATAAGTATGCATCCTATGTTATATGAGATGTTATTCAAACAGTGACATGTTGTCACATGAACACACCTTGATCAAAATCGCCATACAGTATGGAATGGACCGCAGTTGTAGATAAACCACAAACAAAGTATTTGTCTTCATTGTCACTCTACGGACTATTTAGGACTATTTATTTAAGTCTGAAAGTACATTTAATATTGAAGGGTATACATGACAATTTATATTATGCGGCTTTAAAATCGACACTTAATAAATGAATAATTGCATCATTTATTACTTAAATAAACTCTTTTTACAAATTAGAAGATTCTTCATGGCATACTGTAACACCCCTCCAGCGGCAGGATGCTACAGGCATGAGATAAGATTGACCCATCTCCATAAGCGTCTAAATTTACAAAAAATTCGGTTTGATCTATCCTAAAACTGGATAACCTAGATCTCAGTCCAGCATCAAAACTGATGAAGTTGGTGCTTGGAGTGCCAGTCCGAATTATATATTTTATTATTTATTAATAAAATAACTATATTTTTCATTTCATACCTCATTAATGGTATTGTCATTATGCGTATTAGATTGATATATAGACATGCTAAGAATGACATCGACCTTAGAATAGTTTTGACACTAGTTGTAAACTATTCTTAAAGTAAATATTCCTAGTCATTGGTTTTGGAATACAGTCGAATTCATATAACCTAGAAGACTAGCACATGCCGTATATTGTAATTTGAGTTCCGATGGTCTAACCCGATGTACCATGAGTTTTGGAAACTCGTATAGACATGTGGGTATTCATTAAAGTGAATACTGAATGACTCACATGTGATTCCTAATAGTTGGAAGTACACACCACCGCCAATAGGAATCTCCTCGATTCGAGTAGCATATGTAATCCTTTGACTATCAGATATCATTGATTTTGTGTGAGATCCTCCATACTTTGGTTCTATGTATGTCAAAAACCTTTCATGGTCTGGCCTCAATGTTGGACAGTTATGGCCCAAAGCATCACTATTTGTACAGATCATGGTGTTATTGTATAAATTAACTATGTGACAAAGGAAATTACTCTTCTATCATTTGTAATTAGATTACCAAGATGTATAAATGATAGAAGGTCCATATGATTAGTTCCAGATTGAGATGAAATGAGACAATATCAATCCATAAAGGTTTAATCATTAAATATCCCTAGTCGTAGTATTATCGAGATTGGACATCGATAATGCGGAATAGACTAGTATTACACTTGTGTGCGTTGTGGAGCATAACGACATAGTTCTCATATATTTGGGTATAAGATACTCATGCAAGTGTAGTAGGAGGTTGTGTTTTACCGATGGTACGGAAAACAGCTTCGCTCTGGTTAGACCCCTCGGAATTCCATTGGTAGTATGACTATGTGTCTATGGAAGTCCGAATCAGGGTAGGTGTATTTGGTCTTAACCTGAGACTTGCACCGCTAATACTTGAGACAATCAATATACTTTGGTTTTGGTCGTCTAGGGCTTTCACAGGTTCTGTGTACGCCTCTTCTGGGTATATTGAGAATCGTATTGTATTGGGTGTGATGTCGAGCTGTAAGTATCACTCTAGTCATAGTGGAGATGATGATCACGTAGGATACGGAACTCGTTCTCTTATATGCTGCAGTTATCGGGATATTATGACTAGGTCATGTTTATCCGATTATAGAGACTAGTTACCAGAGATCCGATATGTGCTTCGTACGAGGCAGACACGATTCCAGCCACAGGCCTTGCACGTGACATCTGATACTGGATCGTAATACGCTATACTACGTATACTACGCCTGACATAGATCACTTATTCCTATAACCATATTTCTGGAGAATTGGGTAGGCATGGCGCTTTGCTAGAAGCCAACCTTGTCTTGTAAATCGGTAAAAACGTAGTACTAGATACTTACGTGTTCGGATAGTCCGACGACCGTATTTACTGCCAACATATCTGGGGATCTCATGGGTCGCTTCCCGAAGATTCATCGATGACGTATGACTCGCACTTTATTAATCTGGGATTAATTAGATGAGAGAGAAAATTAATCTGGGATTAATTACAGAGATATTTTATCTGGGATAAAATATTAATAAAAGAGAGAATGATTAATTTGGGATTAATCAATAAAATAATTTATTCGATATATTATACGAAATTGGATTTCGACACTGAATTAAAATTAGATTTTAATTCGGGCGAACGAGTTAATTTAAAATTAATTCGTTAGCGATGTGAATAGTAATTTTGCTAAGCAAAATTATTTAATTACGTCGCAACGGAAAATTCGTTAATTTGGAATTAGCGAACCCGAGCCCGGGAATGTTTGCGGGCGCACTCGCATTTCGAATTCAAGTGCGGCCCAAAAGTCATATCAAGCGTTAAATCATTAGTCACTTTGAGTGATGTGACAACTAGTCACTTTTGATGTGAGTGATTGATGTGAGTTGTTGGATGAATTAAAAGCTATTTACCATTTATTTGATATTGGTATTTGACTTTTTATTTTTTGTGTATTGGATACACAAATCCAAACAACCAACACAACACTTTTTCTTCTCTCTTTCCTCTCCTACATCTCACGCCCAAGGGCTGTTTTTTCTTCTTTCTTTCACTGGTTTTGCCGAATATACAAGGAAGAAGATGGTGATTTTTGTGGCAAAAATCACCAAGAGCTAGCACTCAAAAGAGGACATACAAAGGTGATAGGGAAACCCACCCGTGGACTTGGAATACACATCACAAAGCTTGGAGCTTGAGATCATCCATGGCCGAAATTTGGAGCAACTTTTTGGGACAAAACCGTGAGCTTCAAATGGCATAAAAAGTTTTGTCGTTCCTCGTATCGCATAACCGATCAATTTAATTATTCCGCAACTTCTTTGAGTATTCGCACATGAGTTTCGTTGCTTGATTTGATCCCGTTTAGACCATAGAAAACTAACAATGGTATCAGAGCGAGGTTGAGCATGAAACTTGTATTTAGGGTTAAAATTGGGTAAAATGTATTTGAGCATGATTTGATAAAATTACTTGATTGAGTATGCTTAATAATGTTTAATTGAAGTTGTATTGGATCAATTTCATGAAAAGTTGATTGGATCAATTTTTGCCCAAATCTTAGGCTTGGCCGAGAGTTTCAATGCCCTATGTCATGATGATTTTTTGATTTTTGATTCATTGGATGAGTTGAAATCAATTGGGAATTGTTGATTTGAGAATTAATTGGATTGAATTTGAAATTGGACTAAATTCCCTAAAATGTCGAGACAAAGAAAGCATGGAAAATGATTGATTTTTGATTAAAATGTGTTGGACATGTTTTGATGTTAATGAGCATAATTAATTGTACAAATTGGTGTTTTGGAAATGTTAATTAGGGTAATTAATTATGGCATACACTTTGGTTAATTAAGTTATGAAATTTCGAATTTGGTAATTTAATTAATTGGGCCTATTTTGGAATTTGGGCTTGTAAAGTTGTAATTGGGCTTAATTGGCTTGGTTGTACCAAGATTGGTTTAGGCTAAATGGTTGGATCCAATTGGGCCCAAAACCATATCCATAAAGTCCAATTATGACTTAATGGACCTTTAATTATAATTGGGCCTAAATTGGTTTCTTGGCAAATAAGGGTGATTCCTTAACTGGGCTTTGGTATTTGGGTTTGACCCATATTGACCAAAAGTTCATGCCTTAGAAATTAATTAAAAGCCAATTGGACTTTAAATTAAATAACATTGGATGTTAATTGGGCTTTGTGACCCGTAACGATTAGATTTAGAATCTAAGTCGTAAAGGTTCGTTGATAAAGTGTAATATTTAATTTGGAATTAAATAATGAATTAGTATTAAATACAAATTAAATTAGATTAGATTTAATGTTGTAGTTTAATTTAATTCAAGAATTCGCAAAACGAGTCGGACTCGCGCAAAATCAAATCGTTGTTTGAATATTGGATGGTCATTAATATTCATATTAATTAATGGATTAGATTGATTGATAACATGCTTGTGTGAATACATGAATGCGATGCATGAATAATGTATATCGGATGGATATTAGATGGGTGGGGCTGTTAGTGTTCCTAGAACATGCCAAGGATCTAATAAGCAAGAAAAGGTGTTCATAATTCATTATAAGTTGCGGAATTACTTACATTGAATGGATTTGAGCTTTTAACATTTTGAGAAGAAGATTCTCCAAGATCCTTCCTTTGTTGATTCCAAGCTTTGAGTTGGTTTCCAAGATCCTTCCTTTGATGATTCCAAGCTTTGATTTTTTTGAATGAAGATCTCCAAGATCCTTCCTTTGATGATTCCAAGCTTTGAGTTGGTTTCCCTATCATCTTAGTTGATTCCATGAAGTGCTAGCTTTGTTAATTTTGCAACAAAATCAAAGAGAGGGAGGAGGACATTCACGGCCATGGAGGAGAGGATATTAGGGTTTCATTTTGTTTCAAGTGTTGTGTTGGAAGTGAAGAGAGAGAGAAGGCTTTTGGTAAAATCCCTTTTACCATTTTCACCTAAACTAGGTGGTTGGGTAAATTGTTTTACCAAAACCATTATAAGGTGGTTGGATGGTTTGTGGCTTGGAATAAATGCCAACTACCCTCCCAACTACCACATGTGAAGTGGACCCCACATTTGAATTCAAAATTCAAATGGATTCTACGAATGTTTGCCGCGGCTCGGATTCGTTTAATTCTATTAAACGAATTTCCGTCGCTAAATAATTAAATCTAATTTAATTAAATGACGACACCTCGTAAATATATTACGAATGCCATTTACGAATTAATTCTAAATTAATTCGTTCGCTCGTATTAAAGTCCAACTTTAATTTCGTAATGAAATCTAATTCATATTAATATATTCTAATATATTAATTTTAGCCCATACGAATAAATTAAATAGAAAAATCAAATTAACTATTAAATTTATTCTACCGATTAATTCCAAATTAATCGCGTTCTCTCTCTTCCGAACACATTTAATCCCAGATTAAATAATACCTCAATTAATCCCAGATTAATTTTTTCATCTTAATTAATCGCAGATTAATTCTCTCTCTTAATTAATCCCAGATTAATTCTAATTCTAGTCAACTGTCATCGGTGAATCTTTGGAAGCGACCCAAGAGATCCATGGATATGTTGGCAGTAAATACGGTCATCGGATTATCCGAATACGTGCGTACCTAGTACCACGTGCTTACCGATTTACAAGACATGATTGGCTTCTAGCAAAGCACCGTGCCTACCCAATTCTCCAGAAATATTCTTACTGGAATATATAATCTATGTCAGGCGTAGTATACGTAGTATTGCGTATTCCGATCTAGTATCGAATGTCACGTGCTAGGCATGGGGCTGGATTGTGTCTTCCCCGTACAAAGCACATGCCGGATGTCTGGTAACTAGTATCTATAGTCGGATGAACATGACCTAGTCATATCATCCCGATGACTGCAGTACTTAAGAGTATTAGTTCCGTATCCTACGTGACATCATCTCCACTATTACTGGAGTGATACTTCTGTCTTGACATCACACCCAATACACTATGATTCTTAATATACCCAGCAGAGGCGTACACAGAACCGGTTAAAGCCCTGGACGACCAAAACCAAAGCATATTGATTGTCGCAAGTATTAGCGGTGCAAGTCTCAGGTTAAGACCAAATACACCTACCCTGAGTTCGGATTTCCATAGACACATAGTCATACTACCAATGGAATTCTGAGGGGTCTATCCAGAGTGAAGCTGTTTTCCGTACCATCGGTAAAACATAACCTCCTATTACACTTGCATGAGTATCCAATACCCAAATATTTGAGAACTATGATGTTGTGCTCCCACAACGCGCACAAGTGTAATATTAGTCTATTCTGCATTATCGATGTCCAATCTCGATAATACTATGACTAGGGATTATTTAATGATTAATCCTTCGTGGACTGATACTGTCTCATATCATCTCAATCCAGGAACTAATCATAGGGACCTCCTATCATTTATACATCTAGGTGATCTAATCACAAATGATAAGACTGCAATCTCCTTGTCACATAGTTAATTTATATAACAACACCATGATCTGTACAAATAGTGACGCTATGGGTCATAATTGTCCAACAGTGGTAATTTTGGAAATTGTTGTAATAAATTTAGAATTTATTAATTGGACTTGCGTGTCCAGCCTATTACCACTCATTACTCTTTGTATTTCTCTTCTCACCTATTCCCCTCAATGTAAATGAGGTTTCTTTAGAAGTGTTATGTAATCGGGTAGAAGTATATACTTGTGCTAGCGGGAGAGAGGAAAAGGGAGAGATTTTGTTCTAGGAACAATGTGTTAAGTATCCATCCGCATATCATTATTATATTTATTTATACGCGCATTATTTTGTGTTTAGAATGCATGTTTAAGGGTGTATGATGATGAGACCTTAACAAATATAATTAATTGGTTGCCAATTACACGCGAAAAACCCTCACTATATATTAAGCGTTTTTTCCTTCCATTGAGTGATTCTTACTCAAGATCCAAGACTGGCATGGGTTTTTTGGCCAAAGTCAAGACCTTTGTCCGTCGAGGATGTGTTTGAATCATGAAGGCTTTGTTCCATATCAGTTTCTTGTCCAAGTTGTGATTTGTTGGCCAAGTCAAGATCACTTCTTGTCCATTGACATTGATTACGAAGCTTTCCAAGGTCAATGGGTTCCGCTTAACTGGGATCACTAAGTTTGTTGTGTGCCAAAGCCAAGGCTTAGTTGATTCAGAGGAAATATTAGGAATATATTGGATATATTCGCATATATAAGATATATGTTTCGGACTTGGATGTCCACCTGCATGATCTAGGAATTGGATGGGATCCAATTGATCTTAGAGATCTACCTAGTTAATTATCATACAATTTGTTGGCCAAAGTCAAGATTGTGTGTTATTTAACGGGATCCTAGCCCACTAGGAAACAAGGTTTCCCGAGTACTCAACAGAGGGTTAGAGGCTCGCCGAAAATTAGTGGGAGGCAAGTATTAAATTTACAATATTCATTTAGTTACTTGCCATACGCGCTCATTACAATATTTCGTCAAATAATTTGATATATTAGTTTGACTAATATTTAATCGTTGTTTTTATTAAACAGTTGGACTGTATTCAAACTATTTCAATTAATATTTGATTTTATAATTGGATTACAGTAATCAATATAATTGAATTTAATCTATTAAATTATAGTTGATTATATAGTTGGACTATAGTAATCATTATAATCAATAGTACCTAAAAATCGTTGATTAAATAGTTGGACTATTAGAATCAAGATAAATTGAAAGATTAGTGTTTAAAACATAATCCTGGGTGAAAATGTATTTAAACGACTTTACTTTTTCAAATTGGGAATAATACATCAGGATAGTCCTGAAAACTAAGAAGTTACTTTATTTGATAAAATAACATCTTAAGCCTAAGCCCGGAGTTAAGCAAATAGTAGAACATGATATTTGGAATATTCATGTGATGATAACTTTAGTGCTTAATCCATTAAGCTTGCCTCCAAGACTGCTTAATTTCTTAGTCAGAACTAAGGATTATATCCTTATAGTATGATATTAAAATTGAAGAATCTTCATAGATCCATCTTTAGATCTTAGAAGTATAAATTGCAATAGTAAAACTCTTGGAGAGTTAATGGTTATACTCAAGGAGACAAAGCCAAAGTTTGCAATAAGGCAAGAAGCGCAAGACGCACCTTATTTCGACATCCTAGAAGACCAAGGCTTGCCCAAAGCTTCTGGAGTGTGGAAAAAGGGCAAAGGCAAAGTCATTAGAATCTTCTGGGAAGATCAAGGACATATCCAAATATGTCTGCCTAAACTGTGGCAAACGGAGACACAGAAGCGTGACTGCCATATGGACAAGGTAGACATGAAGGAATTGAAAACGGTGTAAGGCTCCGACTTCAAATATGTTTGTTAAAAACATGTTCACTACTAGTATTAAAATTGGATTTTAAATACTGGATGTGGTACATAAATATATACTGGTGTGCAGAATCTGTTGATAAGTAGGATACTGACTTCAGTTGAGATTTATCTGCGAATTAGAGACGGGACAAAAGTCGATGTTTTAACCGTAGATACCTAAGTTTAGGAACTATCCTTCGGGTGTGTAGTTAAATTAGGAAATTGTTACAATGTAACTAGTTTGACTAGATACATTATCTCTATATCAGGGTTTAACCCGTTGCGGGTATACCTTTATATTCTAGAACAGTAAAGTGTTTTATTATATAAAGATGATATTGAGATAAACACATTAGATGTGAATAACAGTATTTATTTTTTGAATATAAATAAATCTCAAACATATGACATGACAAACAAATAGCTCAAACTGATTTGATCAGAATAGACTTATTTGTGGCATTGTTGTATGGGACACAATTAACAAGACTCGTATATCCACTCTTTCGAAGAGTGGGTACTAGGACAGATTTGATTCTATTAAAATAATGTCTACGAATCTAGTTTATTGGGCAAAGTGCCTAAAAAACCTTTTACTTGGTAAAAGTGTAACTGCCACCGATCTGTTAACCCTTGGTCATAGTGACGTAAGTGGGCCCATGTCTAACTAGGCTAGAGGTGGATGTGAATGTTTCGTGACCTTTAAGGATGTGGCATCGCGTTATGGTTATGTGTTTCTTCTGAAACACAGATCGGAAACTTTTAGAGTTTCGAAATGAAGTAGATCAAACAGATCGGCTTAAGTATAAAACTGTCACGTCAGACCATGATGAAAATACTAAGCAATAAGTTTCTCATATACTTGAAAGAGTATAGTATTCTTTCAATGAGGACTCCTCCCGGAACATGTCAATTGACGGTGTGTCCGAACGGAGAAACCGAATTTTGTTGGACATGATAAGGTTAATCATGAGTCACTCTGAGCTACCATTTCTTCAATGGATAAGCATTAACAGTGCAAAACTTATTTTGAATAAGGTTCCATAAAAATCTGTTAGACAGACTTCATATTAGATATGAAGAGGAAAGAAACTGGGTTTCTCATTCTTAAAGATTTGGGAATGCTAGGCATACGTTTGGATGATACCGAATTAGAACCCAAATCGGATAAGTGCCTAATTATAGGTTATCCTAGGGAAACCTAAGTATAGTACTTATACAACTCACTAGAGAACAATGTAATTGTTGCTCACCATGCTATTTTCCTAAGAGGAATACTTATATGCAGTGGTAATTGGGAGGAAAGTAAAACTCGATGAAAATCGGAGTAGTACTATTCCAGGCACTGATTCCTTAATGGAACATAAATAGTTCATCAAGGATGAAACTATACCAATAATCTTCGAATACACAATAACCACGTAAGTCGGAGAGAGTCTGGAAACAACCTGGGAGGTATGGGTTTCTGATCTCACCTCATGAAGATGTTAATCTTATTGAGGAATACGAACTGACTACGTATGAGGAAGTGATACAAGGTATCGACTCCCTATTATGGCAAAGTGCCATGAAGTCCAAAATGGATTCCATGTATACCAAATAAGTTTAGATACTGGTTGATGTACCATAAGGCATTGTGCCTATTGGTACTATATAAGTCTTCAAGGAAGACATACGTGGAAGGCAACATACCAACGTACTAAGCTAGGCTTGTAGCGAAAAGGTATCGTTATCAACATTGTGTCGATTACGAAGAAACCTTTTAACTGTTGCCATTGTTAAATCAATTTGGATAATGCTTGCTGAAGTTGCATATTTCATTTATGAATATGGCAGCTGAATGGCAAAACCGCTTTCCTTAACGGAAACCTTTTGGAGGATGTTTATAACATCCTGACGGTTTTGTCGTACCAAAACTAGAAAACAAGGTTTGTAGGTTATTCGATCCATGGATGGATTGAAGCAAGCATAGCGTTCTTGGAATTATCGTTTTGATGTAATCATAACGGTATATGATTTAATTCAAAACGTAAATGATTCTTGTGTATATAAGGAGGTTAGTGGGAGCGCACTGACAGTGAATGTCCTAAATAATGATGACATATCATTTCTTGGAAATGATATTCCCATAAAACAAATCGGTGAAAGCTTGGCTTTCGTGAACAATTCTCCGTAGAATTCTTGGGAGAAACAACTTTTATTCTAGGAATAAAGATCTACTGGGATAGATTTAAAGTTGTTAGAACTCTCTGAGAACTCGTACATTGAAATATATGTACGTGACCTGGTGTCTCATACGCTTTGAGCATATGGAGTCACAATCAGGCCAATCCAAGTGATAGTCACTGGATTGAAGTGAAGAACATCCTTTAGTATCTTAGAGATTTAAGGATGTTGTCTTAAACTATGAAGAAGAAGAACTTCAAGTGACTGGGTTCACCGTTGCAAGTTTCCTAGCCGATAATAACGACTGTAAGTAGTAATAACGGTACTATACAGTTTGAATAACGGAACAGTGAGCTGGAAATCTTCCAAGCAAGATACTGTTACCGAATAAACAACAAAAGTGGATTATTGTTGCAGCTGAGGCAGCAATAGAAGCCTTCTGGATTGATAATAATCCTAATTAGATTAGGAGTAGTTCTGTTAGCAGCTGAGCTAGGCTACAACACATGCTAAAGAATTATTGGTCTCATCAACGATCCAGATATATACTTAGATTATTCATCTGATTCGTTCGGATCATACATCGTGGCGATGTGATGATCGAATAAATCACATCAGATGATAATCATGCAAATCCTCTGACGAAAGCATTATCTCAGCAGAAATTTGAGCGAATCGTACATAGTTCGGGTGTAGGACACTTGAGTTATTGGCTATAGGCCAAGTGGGAGACCGTTGGACAGTTATGGCCCATAGCATCACTATTTGTACAGATCATGGTGTTGTTGTACAAATTAACTATGTGACAAGGAAATTGCTCTTCTATCATTTGAAATTAGATTACCAAGATGTATAAATGATAGAAGGTCCATATGATTAGTTTCGGATTGAGATGATATGAGACAGTATCAATCAATAAAGGTTTAATCATTAAATATCCATAGTCGTAGTATTATCGAGATTGGACATCGATAATGCGGAATAGACTAGTATTACACTTGTGCGCGTTGTGGGAGCATAACGACATAGTTCTCATATATTTGGGTATATGATACTCATGCAAGTGTAGTAGGAGGTTGTGTTTTACCGATGGTACGGAAAACAGCTTCGCTCTGGATAGACCCATCGGAATTCCATTGGTAGTATGACTATGTGTCTATGGAAGTCCGAATCAGGGTAGGTGTATTTGGTCTTAACCTGAGACTTGCACCGCTAATACTTGCGACAATCAATATACCTTGGTTTTGGTCGACCAGGGCTTTAACAGGTTCTGTGTACGCCTCTTCTGGGTATATTGAGAATCGTAGTGTATTAGGTGTAATGTCGAGATGGAAGTATCACTCCAGTCATAGTGGAGATGATGATCACGTAGGATACGAAACTCGTTCTCTTATATGCTGCAGCTATCGGGATATTATGACTAGGTCATATTTGTCCGATTATAGAGACTAGTTACCAGAGATCCGATATGTGCTTCGTACGGGGCAGACACGATTCCAGCCCCAGGCCTTGCACGTGACATCCGATACTGGATCGTAATACGCTATACTACATATACTACGCCTGATATAGATCACTTATTCCTGTAAGGATATTTCTGGAGAATTGGGTAGGCATGACGCTTTGCTATAAGCCAACCCTGTCTTGTAAATTGGTAAAAACGTAGTACTAGGTACTGACGTGTTCGGATAGTCCGATGACCGTATTTTCTGCCAACATATCTGGAGATCTCATGGGTCGCTTCCCAAATATTCACCGATGATGTATGACTCGCACTTTATTAATCTGGGATTAATTATATGAGAGAGAAAATTAATCTGGGATTAATTACAGAGATATTTTATCTGGGATAAAATATTAATAAAAGAGAGAAAACGATTAATTTTGAATTAATTGATAAAATAATGTATTCAATAATTATACAAAATTGGATTTCGACGCGAAATTAAAATTAGATTTTAATTAGGGCGAACGAGTTAATTTAGAATTAATTCGTTAGCGACGTGAATAGTAATTTTGCTAGGCATAATTATTTAATTACATCGCAACGGAAAATTCGTTAATTTGGAATTAGCGAACCCGAGCCTAGGAATGTTTGCGGGCGCACTCGTATTTCGAATTCAAGTGCGGCCCACAAGTCACATCAAGCGTCAAATCATTAGTCACTTTGAGTGATGTGACAACTAGTCAATTTTGATATGAGTGATTGATGTGAGTTGTTGGATGAATTAAAAGCTATTTACCATTTATTTGATATTGGTATTTGACTTCTTATTTTTTGTGTATTAGGTACACAAATCCAAACAACCAACACAACACTTTTTATTCTCTCTTTCCTCTCCTACATCTCACGCCCAAGGGGCTGTTTTTTCTTTCTTTCACTGGTTTTGCCGAGCATACAAGGAAGAATATGGTGATTTTTGTGGCAAAAATCACCAAGAGCTAGCACTCAAAAGAGGACATACAAAGGTGATAGGGAAACCCACCTGTGGGCTTGGAATACACATCACAAAGCTTGGAGCTTGAGATCATCCATGGCCGAAATTTGGAGCAACTTTTTGGGACAAAACCGTGAGCTTCAAAAGGCATAAAAAGTTTTGTCGTTCCTCGCATCGCATAACCGATCAATGTAAGTATTCCGCAACTTCTTTGAGTATTCGCACATGAGTTTCATTGCTTGATTTGATCCCGGTTAGACCGTAGAAAACTAACACTCTAGATGTTCGTTGGGTGTGGACCGATGCACTCAGTAATCAAGTACGAAGAAAGATAAGATCCATTGGCCCGTATGTGTACCATAAGGGAGTTAGGTATCCATGTGAGTAAAGTCACGATTCTTAAATCTTTAGCCAAAGTCGATCACCTAGGGTGGATCGCATCAGTTATGAAGAATCATGGACATGTCCATATGAGATGTGCGTCTCAGAAACTTGATGGTATATTCTATGTTCCTAAGCACAACTCGGATAACCTACGACGGAAGGATTGTTAAACATATGTAATGACCTCGAATTCGGAGGTGGCCAAATTACGTACATATTAACTAGGCTTATATGACGAAAGTGTCTGAACTTAGAGAGTCCAATATGAATTGTACTCGTTGAGTACTTGGGTAGCCGATTATTTTTTATAAAAGATAATATTCGATATTATAATTATCAACTAAGATAATCAAGTGTTATTGGATAACATTGATTATTTACTTTGACCTAATTGGATTAATTGGATTAATTCAATAATTACACAAGGGCTTAATTGTAAAATCATAATTATCTCTACAATTTGAGGATATTATGGTAATTGTAAGTATGTAATGATAGATGGTTTTTGCTTGATTTAATTGGATTAAATCAAGGTGGCAAATATTTAACTAATCCATTTCCTAATCATTGGCTTGATTTAATTGGATTAAATTAAAGTGGGAGACAATGGAGATTAGTCACACCTAATTATACATATTTGGACAAATTGGATTAAGCCAACTTAAAAGTTGATTACAACTTTTATTAATTAAAAATTGCATAAGTTTTGCTATAAATAGCAAGCTTTAGGAAGGTTTTAATTACAATTACAAATCCAAGCATAAGCAAATTCTTGAGAGATTAGCCTAAGTTAGAGAAGTGTTTAGAGAAGGTTGTGAGGTCTCTACAACATTTCATCAAGGAGAAATTAAGATTGGATCTTGAAGTGAAGCTTGGAAGCATTGGAAATAAGATTGGATCTTGGAGTCAAGCTTGCACACCTTGGAGGTTCTCCAACAATTTCAACAAAGGAGAAGTAAATTAGATCTTGCATAAAGCTTACTAGGTAATATTTGATCTTCTCAAAAGCTATGTTCATTTGTGTATTAGATGCATGATCACATAGCTTAATGTTAAATAAGGCCAATCAATTGTATTAGGATACTTTAGAAGTATAAACATAACAAGTTTGTAATCAGGTCAAAGATGTTCATGTTGGACCTGGAATAATTAATTAGAGTTTGGAACTCTAGATTAAAGCTTAGAGGTATGACTACCATTCTAGAATCACTTGACCACCTTTGGGTGACCTAGAATTGTTCACGAGACATTTCTTATTGGGATTCTAATTTGGTTTGTGTATTGGATTCAAAATTTATGCAAGTGCGTATTTAGAATAAATTTATATTTTTGTAAAAATATTTGATATTTTAAAAAAACTTGATTTTTGTTCTATAATATGTGTTAATGTTGGATTTGAAATTAAACATTAGTTTTAGGTGTTTTTAAAGTGTTTAGGGAAGACCAGAAAGAATTAGGGTCAAAGACCACAATTTCTTCATCTCACTGGAACGTGAGCTGAAGGTAATGATTTAACAATGAAAAACAATGTTTGATAGACTTGTGCACTACAGTGCGCGCGCGCACTGTAGTGTGTGTAGTGCACGCGCGGCACGTCCATGACACGTGCTTATTTTATTTTCTCTTGTTTTGGAGCTTTCGTACTCTGATTTAGTCCCGTGTTTTTCCTATACACTCGTAATTGAATATAATATTTCATTAAATAATTTAAAATTACACCCATACTTGATATCCATGGGTTAAACCCATTTTCACTGCCCGGGGCACCGATCCGACCCTAGGGGTTCCACAACTACCCCAACAAAAATAAACCTGAAATAATCATCATTTATCAAAATGGACCTCAAGTCTACACCAACACATCAAAATCATGACCTAAGGGCTCCGTTCATGTATCATCTATCAACACTCAAGGGCTCTGCTAATAACATCATTAGAAATCAAACATTTACTTAATATTTACAGATAGCATGCTCAGCACGACTAATAAAATAATAAATCAAATGTCCCAAACTTCTAAAACTTCTCCTAGGACACTTACAGGGTGACTGCTGCTTGGGTGATTCATATCTCGAGCATGACTTCCAAAGCTATCGTAGTTAACCATTCGGGAAGTTAACCTACAAAACTAGCAAACTGGTTTGATGTCAGTTTTAAAAACTCTATAAGTAACCATGCTAGTATTACAAACAAACAAGTCAAACATATCAACAGGTTATCATATTTACTAAATTATTACAAGTTAAAATTTTATTAACTTGTTATTACCCTTATAATTAACCCATGTAAAATTTTGATATTTACATATCTACACATGTGCCAATCTAATAACTAACATCCAAAGCATATAAAGCAAAACTCGAATACCATAGAGTATATCGTTTAATATCAAATCCACTTTAATCACATGAAACATGAAGTCATACATCAATACTTTTATCACAAATATCCATCTCTGAAATATCATCAAATCGGTGAATCAAATAAACTTCCTTCTATAGATTACAAACTATCTTCTATACCAAATCAAACTTACTTCAATACCAAAATAAACTTTCTTTAACTTTCTTTAATCACGATAACCTTGCAATAACTTAACACTGGAGGTGATACATTTTCACACATACCGTAAATCACATCTCTTATATACATGCAAATATAATTTCATAAATCTCACACATATACTTCATACCAATACTACCTAGTAAACACGCATAATAACCTCTGATATTCACATCGGTTTCAAATCATCCATTTATTTCACATAAGCGTACATGATCCATACATATCACGATATTAGACACACATAACCCAATATACATGCAATCACTATGTAACTAACAACGAAGCATACACAATAGTCAAGGCATTCAGAAACACACAATCCAGACAACACATACATATGAGCTGACTCTCACATACAATGCTCGTACGAGATTCATTACCTATTTTAGAATAGGTTTGAGCTGAATACCGTCTGAACAGATTTCCTAAACAGCTCGGCTACTACACCACAAAATCATTAACCAATTAAATATACACATGCATATATATCGCATGTCATAAATCATCACACAATCTCTCATACACAAACATATACATGACAAACATTGCTTTATCATTCAGAATCTTCATAAGCATACATATATACATCTGACATATGAATATACGCATTACTTCGAATTTCGATACCATAACCTTTACAATCCTCACATTCTTTATTTATCGATCAACATTCACCATTCATATACATATACTATCAATCACGAACTTTTATCACTCAGAAATTACTTAGCCTAAAACAAGTCAACCTCTATACCACTAAATCATATACATTAATCAATAATAAACTTATTCCAATAACGTACATCTACACATGCTAATACAAATTTAGAAATCATGACTTATTCTCTTTACCGTTATATACTCAAATTGTCCATAGCTTATCATCATATACATATTCAAATTCATGTAACAACGCTTATTCATGTACTTGTTCATATACATATACATAAACATACTATTACATATACATACTCATTCACATATACATATGCATACCATTTCAGGTTCATACACTGGCATACATGGATACATACATATAGACATTAACTGCATCTAACATCTTACTTCATATCACAACGATAACATAAACTTCCATACTTGTGGAGGTCGATTACCTTAACCATATGTAATCTAAAACTCGTTACTCTAAAACTACCTTTTAACTATCTTCTTTTATCCTTAACATTTCAATCATATATATATATATATATATATATATATATATATATATATAACATACATTCAGCAAGTCAAGTCTCATCGCATGGGTTACTTACCTTGCTCCATGAGCACTTCAGGTCCTGGTCAAATCTTTCAAAACAAATGGCGAAACGCCATCAGAATCATAACTTACTATGATCTAGGGGCGTTACATATTGTGTCCCCCTATTCCTGAACTACGTGTGCATACGTTACCGGACTTACCTGTTATTTCGATGCTTTTGTGAGATGTTTCGATCTCTGTGATTCATTCTCGAACTGAGTTGAGTTGATTGCGAGGTGCTTCGACCCCTGGGCTTCGTTCCCGAACTATGTTGGGTGTGAGATGCTTCGATCTCCGAGATTTTTTCCCGAACTGAGTTGAGTTGATGGCGAGGTGCTTCGATCCCTTGGCTTCATTCTCGAACCATGCTGGTGTGAGATGATTTGATCTCTGGGGTTCATTCCCGAACCATTCCTAGGGTGAGATACTTTGATTTCTTGGGTTCATTACCGAACCATTCGTAGTGTGAGATGCTTCGATCTTTGGGGAGTTTTTATGTGATGATGAGGTGCTTCGACCTTTGGGATTTATTCCCAAAACTATTGATAATATGGGCCTCGACCCTGGTATTCATTCCCAAAATTGTTGATAATGTGGGCCTCGACCCTAAGATTCCTTCCTAAACTGTCGAACTGATGGTGGTGAGACACTTCGACCCCTGATCCGTCCTATTTCTCGAGGCTTCTTTCCCTTCATGGAGTTGCCCGTCCTCGCCAATTTTTCTTTATCTTCAAAGCCTACGAATACAAAACAAGAATTATATGTATGCGACGTGTATGCATGGATACATTCCCTAACCCGATGGGTTTTTTGTGTCCTATTGGCTTGATGTTACCCTTGGTTAGGCCTTCCTTGCGTTCTTTTGTGCCATTTGCCTATAGAAGTCTTTGGTCGCCCCCTTGGCTTGCTGACAGTTTCCTTCTGCGAATTCTCCTCTAGTGATTGCTTAATTTTCTTTGGTCACCTGGCTCAAGATCACGTTGTTTCCCTTATTCGCGGGGTGGTAGACTGGTCACCCTCGACCTGGCTCATCTTTCTGCTCTCCACTACCTGCACCGGGTCAATGTGGATTACGCCTTTTTGAAAGCAGCCTCTTTCTTTTACTGTCCCGAGGATGCGGAAAAGATACTGCCTTGTGCTTCGCCCATTGAGTTACAAGTTCGTTCTATCTTTTGCCTAAGTTGGCCTTTCAGATTTTCAACTTAGCGGATTTATCTATCTTGTCTGAGTAGCCTTTTCAGGTATTCAACTCAGCGAGCTAAACATTTTTGTTCTTTTGTTCTTTTTTTTCTCTTTATTTTTTTATTTTTTTAAGATCTAGTTCGTCCTCATTCTCGAGGTTCTTTGTTCGACCTCATTCACAAGGTTATTCTCTATTATTGGAGTTGTTCGTCCTCATTCCCGTGGTTTCTCTCCATTCTTGGAGTTCTTCTCTTAGATATCCTGACCTTGGTCCAGCATCTAAGAAACAAAAGACGTGATTTGCAATTACTTGACTATAATCTTTCCCGGTTAGCTAGGATTTATGCAATCGATGAACATCTTGAACATTTGTTTCAACAAAGGCATTTGCATTAGTTCTTAGTACATATGTAGGAAATAAACTGCATTGCAAGGGTACCTCTGTCGCTAAATATTCCTCACGGATTTTACAATTAGCCATTTTTCTTGTTCACTCATGCTTCTTTTTTACTTGGGCTGTCCTTTGTGGATTTCGACCCAACGAGCCTTTCTTTTTTTTTTATGCAAAGTATTGTTTCAGCCTGTCCACAATGATAGGCTCGGTGAACCCATTCCCTTCCAAATCTGACAGTCTCATTGCCCCATTCCCCATCATCATTTCGACTAGGTAGGGCCCTTCCCAATTGGGCCTAAACTTTCCCCTTGGGTCCATTATCAGCGGCTTTGACTGCTTGAGCCCTAGATCACCTTTTCTAATCTTGGTGGGACGCACCTTCTTGTTGAATGCCTTGGCCAACCTTTTCTGGTATAGCTGCATATTCCACCCTTGTCTCATCTGCATGTACCATCATCGCCCCCAGCGCTTCAAGTTCTATGGCCAAATACAACACCAAGGGTTTGCCTAGTCTTGGAGGTTTCAAGACAGGCGGTTTACCCAAGTATTCTTTGATTTTGTCAAAAGCTTCTTGATATTTCCTATTTCAATCCACAGGCTGGTCCTTCCTCAATAGCTTGATGATGGGCTCACATACTAATTTTAGCTTGGCAATGAATCGACTGATATACTGGATTTTCTCGAAAAAAGCTCTTAACTTCCTTTTTCAGTCTTCGGTGCGGGCATCAAAAAGTTTTTATATTTTTTTAATTTTTTTTAGGGTCCACTTCTATCTTTCCCATTCCTACCGTATGCCCTAACAACTTTCTGATGTTACCCCAAACACACATTTTTTGGGGTTGAGTCGGAGGTTGTACTTATCGACTCTCTGAAGGAATTTCTCCATCGCTTATATATGTTCGGACCTCATCTCCGACTTAACCATCATGTCATCCATGTATACCTCAATCTCCTTACGCATCAAGTTATGGAATAATATAATGGCCATTCGTGTATAGGTGGCTCCTGCATTCTTAAGTCCAAACAGCAACACTTTGTAACAATATGTACCACATTCAGTGATGAAGGCAGTCTTATGCCAAAAAAGTGTTCCAAGTTATGATGGAACCTGCTGGTAGTGAATGTAGCCAAGCTTTAGCTCTGCCTTTCAAGGAGTATGGGAAAATACGCAATCTCATTACTTCTTCAGCTTCTCGGTTGTAATTGAAAGTGCCGCAAACTTCCAGGAAGTTGCTGATGTGGGCATTATGATCTTCAGTTGCATTCCCCCCAAACTAAACTGACTGCTGAATCATCTGAATGCATGTTTTGACGTCACCTGCATTTTCTGGTAAGGGAGGAAGTACAATACATAAAATGAGTCTGTCAACCACCAGAATGGTTCTATCTCGAATGGGAATTGGTGGTGCAACCTCCAAAGGTTCAGGTTCCATGTTGACTAAAGCTTCTTGGCCTTCTCGCCTTTCCCTTCTCAATTGTCTGATGGTTCTTTCAATTTCCGGGTCAAGCGGTCGAAGTTCAAAGCTTCTGGTTGGTCTCATGAAGTTTCTGAGAACCTGAAACACAAGAAAACAAAAACAATAAGTAAAAAGAAATTAGATACAAGTAAATGTATCTAACCTTAAAACTAATAGTGAAAGATAAATATGTCTTCGGCAACGGCGCCAAAAACTTGACTGGCGTAAACACACACATTTAACGTAATCGTACATATCGTTCAAGTAGAATAAAAAGTATCGATCCCACGAGGACTTAATGTTGGACAATTATGACCCATGGCAATACTATTTGTACAGAACATGGTGTTGTTGTACAAATTAACTATGTGACAAAGTAAATTGCTCTTTTATCATTTATAATTAGATTACCGGGATATATAAATGATAAAAGTCCATATGATTAGTTCCAGATTGATAAGATATGAAACAGTATCAATCCATGAAGGTTTAATCATTGAAACATCCCTAGTCGGAGTATTATCGAGATTGGACATCGATAATGCGAAATAGACTAGTATTGCACTTGTGCGTGTTATGGGAGCATAACGACATAGTTCTCATATATTTGGGTATTGGATACTCGTGCAAGTGTAATAGGAGGTTGTGTTTACCGATGGTACGAAAACAGCTTCGCTCGGGATAGACCCATCGGAATTCCATTGGTAGTATGACTATGTGTCTATGGAAGTCTGAATCAGGTTATGTGTATTTGGTCTTTACGTGAGACTTACACCGCTAATACTTGCGACAATCAATATACTTTGGTTTTGGTCGTCCAGGGCTTTAACAGGTCCTGTGTACGCCTCTTCTGGGTATATTGAGAATCGTAGTTTATTGGGTGTGATGTTAAGATGGAAGTATCACTCCAGTCATATGGAGATGATGGTCACGTAGGATACGGAACTAGTACTCTTTAGTACTGCAGTCATCGGGATAATATGACTAGGTCATGATTATCAGATTATAGAGACTAGTTACCAGAGATCCGACATGTGCTTCGTATGGGGCAGACAATTCCAGCCCCAGGCCTATCACGTGACATCCGATACTAGATCGCAATACGCAATACTACGTATACTACGTCTAATATAGATTACATATTCATTTAAGAATATTTCTGGAGAATTTGGAAGGCACGGTGTTTTGCTAGAAGCCAACCATGTCTTGTAAATCGGTAAAAACGTAGTACTAGGTACGTACGTGTTCAGATAGTCCGACGACCGGATTTACTGCCAATATATCCGGGGATCTCATAGGTCGCTTCCCGAAGATTCACCGATGACGTATGACTCGAGCATAATTAATCTGAGATTAATTAGTAGAGAGAGAAAATTAATCTAGGATTAATTTCGGAGATATTTTATCGGGGATAAAATATTATAAAATAGAGAGAACGATTAATTTGGAATTAATCAATAAATAATATATTCGATATATTAAACGAAATTGGATTTCGACGCGGAATTAAAATTAGATTTAATTCGGGCGAACGAGTTAATTTAGAATGAATTCGCTAGTGACGTGAATAGTAATTTTGCTAGGCAAATTATTTAATTAAATTTGATTTAATTACGTCGCAACGGAAAATTCGTTAATTCAGAATTAGCGAACCCGAGCCCGGGAGTGTTTGCGGGCCCACTCATATTTTGAATCAAGCGGAGCCCACAAGTCACATCACGCGTCACATCATTAGTCATTCTTGTGATATAAGTCACATCAACTTTGAGTGATGTGATGGTTGTCACTTGTGAGTGATGTGAGTTGTTGGAAGACTTTAAAGTCTTGTACTATTTTTTGAAAAGTGGGATTTTTGGTATTTTGTTTTTGAAATCAAAAACCAAACACAACTCATTATCATCTCTCTCTCCCTCATTCGGCCTTGGTGCCATTTTCTCTCAAAGTTCTTGGCTTGGCCGAGAACAAGAAGAAGCAAAAAGGAAGATTTGTGGCAAATTTTTCCAAGATGCTAGCACATCCAAGGGGTCTCACAAATGTGATAGGGAAACCCATTCATGAGCATGGAATCACACTTAAAACTTGGAGCACAAAGACGGCTTGGCCGAGAGCTTCAATGGAGGAGCAAAAGTTTTATGTTTCATCGCATCGCAAATCCGATCAAAGTGAGTATTTTCGCAACTTTACTTTGATGTATTCACATGTTTTCATAGCTTAATTTGATCTTAGGATAACCTAGAAAACCCAACAATAGTATCAAGAGCCTTGATTAAGCATGAAATTGATTCAGGGTAAAATTTGGGTAAAATTGATTTGAGCATGATTTGATGAAATTGATTGTTTGAATATGCTTGAATGATGATAACTTAGAGTTACGCATGATCAATTTGATGAAAATTTAATTGGATTAATTTTTCCCCAAATTTGTGGCTTGGCCGAAAGTTTAGGTGCCCTAAAGTCATGGTGATTTTTGTTCTTTTGATCATTGGTGAGTTGGAAGATTAGGGTAAATTGATTTAGGATTTAATTGGATTAAATAGAAATTGAATTTGAAAAACAATTGCCGTGACTTAGTAAGCATGGAAATGATATGTTTTTGATTCAATAATGTTGGACATGTGTGATGATGATGAGCATGATTAATTATGTAAATAGTGTTTTGGAAATGTTAATTGAATATTAATTATGGCTAAACACTTTAATAATTTAAGTGATATTGGGAATATTGTGATTAAATTGGTTGTGCTAATAAAGTGTATTTGGGCTTAATGGGCTTGGTTGGGCCAAGTTTGGTTTAGTTAATTGGTTGGATCCAATTGGGCCAAAATCATATCCATAAAGTCAAATATAATTAAAAGGACCTTTAAATTTTAATTGGGCCTAAATGATTTTGGGAAATGGTGATTCCTTATTGGACTTGGGTTGCCAAAGTCCATGCCTTTAAATTAATTTGAAAGCCCATTGGACTTAATTAAATTGACATTGAATGTTAATTGGGCTTTGGAGCCCGTAATGATTAGATTTAGAATCTACGTCGCAAAAGGCTCATTAATATAAAGTATAATTATTAATTGGAATTAAATACGGAATAGTATTGAATTACAAATAAAATTGGATTTAATGTGTAGTTGATATAAGTCGAGAATTAGTCTTTAAGTACTTATCTTAAAAACGAGGTTGACTCGCGCAAATCAAATCGTGTTTGTGTAGGGATTTTTAGGGGGTGAATCCGGTAACGCAGCGGAAGCGGTGAAAATCGTATTTTCCGATTTCAAAACTTTTTCTCGGATTAATTAAATAAACATATTTATTTAATTCCAATAATCAAATTATGAAATAAAATTCAATAAATCATATTTAAGTGAATTTACCAAATTACCTTACTTTGGTATTTGTCCATTTTAGTCCGAAATTGATCTAATCAATTTTGAATGATTCTAAATCATTTCTAAGATGAACTTAGCATGTTCAAAACATCAAAACACCAAAGCAACAAAAATCCCAAATTTTGACTCCAAAGCCGAGAGCCTCACAAAGGGGCATTTTGTGCATTTTGTCATTTCATGCTTCAAAACACATCAAATGTAATCCAATCAACATGAAACTTTATATGCATCATATACACACACAAATACACAACATATATGAAAAGCCCCAATTTGGAATTGGTCATGAACCCTAATTTTTCAATTTCCTCAAATTGGACAAATTAGACCAAATACATTAAATCAATTACTTCAATCATCATTCTTCCATCCAATCCAAGTCTCAACACAATGAAACAACTCAAGATCAAATCTAGGTCATTTAAGAGTGGGTCAATAACTCTAGATTAGCAACATGGTTTCCAAAACCTTAAAAGAAAGCTTACAACTACAATAGTCACAACCTTCCTTCATCATACATGCTCAACACTTTCAATAAAAATTCCATCATCAAAAACACAAGAAATAAAGAAAAGAATAACTTAAGAACATCACAAGATGTTGCCTAGATCCTAAGGAACAATTTCCTTTCTAATAGTAAGTTTGAAAAACTTACAAAATCCAAGCTTTTCTTTGGTTTTCCTTTCTCCTTCACTTGTTCCTTGGTTTCTTTCAATGGAGTTTTTGAAAAGTGTATTAGGTTAACAAATGAAGATGAAATGAAAACATATATACTTGTAATAAATTTGCCTTGGCCGAAAATCACAAGCATTTACCAAATTTTTTCATTTCAATTTCATTTCAAAAAAAATGTTATCAACTTGCATAAATATCTTAATACAACTTTATTAGATATTTATTTAAGTCAACAAAGCAACTAATCATCATTACTTAAATATCCTAATGTAAGATATTTATATTTAATTAATTTAATCATTTAACAATTAAATAATTAATTAATTAATCAAATACAAATATATTAAATATATGTATAATATTTACATTAAATATTAAAAACATATATTCATTTAGGATATAAGTCAAATAACTCATTTTGACTATTAATTAATGTGTATTTAAATTAATCAAGTATTAAATGTAAATACACAAAATTAGGCAAATGACTATCTAGTCCCTTTAGCACGTATCTTGCGTTTAACCTTTAAACGACTTTATAAATAATCAATATTATTTATTAATGTTTCTAGTGCTCTACGAGTATGTTTCATTATTGAGACTCTCTAGATTCAGGTATATCCGTCACGAAATCAAATTTCGTGTCCATAATCTATCCACCCGTAGATTATGACGATCACGGATAATCTCGCTGAACCATACAGGTCGAGGTCATGGCAAATGTATAATTCCTCCGTCACAGGTATCCGGATAAATCCCAGAGATATAGATGTAAACGTCAAATCTCTATCGGGATTATCCAGTCGACTATTCTATTAGCAATCTCAAAAGAATGTTTAGAACTAGCTTCTAAACTTTACCACGGGCCCATGGTTTTATCTGATTGCTAATCATATGGACTACCTATGCTCTGATACACAGAACTGACGGATCCTATCTTGATACACATAGGACACCCTGAGGATCTATCTACACCCAACGAACAGGCGGAGGTCTGATCTAAATAGATCGGTGACGTGACTGCCGTCTAAGTGTAGAAGATGTCTCATGTGCCCACAATGGCATCTCAAGTCTAAGAATCACAAGTGCTACTCAACCCAAGAAGATTCTTATTGACGCTGGTGTACCATCCATTAAGAATCTTCGGTGAGTCGTTCAGTGTTTATCCGCTATAAACACCTACACGTCTATACTAGTCTCCAAGACTATGGTTCATTGAGAAACCATTGGAATCATATATTCCAGTATACGACATGTACCGGTCTCAACGGGTTTACTATACTGACCAAGTAGTGTAAACCTTGACCAGGAACTGTCTGAGAATGACAACGTCATGATACTACTCAATGTCCGTTGCGACGCTTTTGCAACTGTATCATGACTAATCATTCTAGGGTCATTACGTCTTTACCATATAGAAAGATAGATTATATTATAGAAACTGCATATATTATTCATAATAATAATGTTTTACAGAAGTATTAACAGAAATACAACCGGGAATTGGCGCTCTGAGCACCAACCCCAAAAATCTCCCACTTGCTCTAGTGCCAATATCGATTGTATCTAATACCCATCGACTCCACGTGTTTATCAAACAACTTCGGAGGTATGGCCTTCGTCAGCGGGTCTGCTACATTATCTTCACTCGGTACCTTGCACACGACAATATCCCCTCGCGACACGATCTCTCGAATGATGTGTGGTACTTGCGTTCCACATGCTTCGACTTCTGATGCCCCTCGGTTCCTTTGCTTGCGCAATGGCTCCAGTATTATCACAGTATAACGGAATCGCATTCTCGATACTTGGGACAACTCCCAATTCTGTGATAAAGTTCTTTATCCACACAGCCTCTTTTGCAGCTTCAGAAGCTGCAATATATTCCGCCTCAGTGTGTGGAATCAGCTGTCGATCCCTGTTTGGAACTCTTCCAACAAACTGCACCTCCGTTAAGGGTAAAGACAAATCCAGATGTAGACTTTCTATCATCGGGATCCGATTGGAAATCGGAGTCTGTATACCCATTAACCTGCAGTTCGTTTCCTCCATAAATATTAACTTATCCTTAGTACCTTTAAGATACTTTAGGATATGTTTAATGGCCATCCAATGGTCATTACCTGGATTGGACTGATATCGACTAGTTACGCTAACAGCGAAACTGATATCAGGCCTCGTACATAACATGGCATACATTATGCTACCCAAACACGAAGCATAAGGTTGGTTAGACATTCTAACCTTCTCATCTTCTGTTTGTGGACACATCTTCTTAGAAAGATGAATCCCATGTCTGAACGGTATGTTTGCTGTCTTACAGTTACCAAAGCTATACCGTTCCAAGATCTTATCTATGTACGTTGATTGGGATAACCCAATCAGCCTCCTTTGTCTATCTCTATAGAGTTTTATCCCTAAAACATAGGAAGCTTCTCCCAGGTCCTTCATGGAGAAATTCTTACAGAGGTACGCTTTGACGCTTTGCACATACCTAAATCATTCCCAATGATTAGGATGTCATCAACATATAGGACTAAAAATACGACCATGCTCCCACTGGCCTTCTGATACACACAGGATTCTTCCGAATTCTTGAGAAACCAGACGATCTAATAATCTCATCGAATCGAAGATTCCAACTTCGTGAAGCTTGTTTAAGTCCATAAATGGACTTCTTAAGCTTACATACCATACCCGAGGTTTCGCTGGACGTGAAACCTTCCGGCTGTTCCATATAGATTTCTTCATCAAGAAATCCATTTAGAAAAGCCGTTTTGACATCCATTTGCCAAATCTCGTAGTCATGATACGCAGCTATAGAAAGCAAAATCCGGATAGACTTAAGCATTGCTACCGGCGAAAAAGTTTCATCGTAGTCGACGCCAGGTCGCTGCGTGTAACCTTTTGCTACCAGTCGGGCCTTGTAAGTTTCAACCTTACCGTCAGGCCCGCGCTTCCTCTTGTAAACCCATTTACAACCGATAGGAACAATTCCTTCGGGAAGCGGAATCAAGTCCCAAACTTGATTTTCATGCATTGAGTCTATCTCGGATTTCATGGCACTTTGCCATTTCACGGAGTCGATGTCCAACATCGATTCTCTATAGGTGAAAGGATCTGTCTCTTCAACTAAGAGAACATCCAGACTCTTTTCTTGTATCAAATACAAGCGTTCAGGAGGTCTAGATACCCTTTCCGACCTACGGAGTGTGTGTGTTGAAGGTCCTTCATCTACTTGAACTTCAGGTTCCTCCGTTGGTTCGTTGTTTTCAGGTTGGACTTCATCAAGCTCAACCTGTCTATGATTACCACCTTCTGACAAAAATTCTACTTCTAGAAATTTTGCGAAGCGAGCTACGAACACATTTCGATGCTCGGTATCATAGAACAGATATCCCCTCGTATTCGAAGGATATCCAACAAACCTAAACTTTTGCCCTCGAGGCGAAAGCTTATCTTGCTGAGTCACCCTGACATAGGCAGGACAACCCCAAACCTTAATATAATTAAGATTTGGTCTCCTACCGAACCATATCTGATACGGTGTCGTAGGAACAGCCTTTGAAGGAATCTTATTCAAAAGATGTGCGGCTGTTAAGAGAGAGTAACCCCATAAGTAATAGGGCAAATCTGTGAAACTCAACATCGATCGGACCATATCCAATAAAGTCCGATTTCTCCTTCAGATACACCATTGTGCTGTGGTGTACCTGGAGGAGTATATTGAGCGAGAATCCCATTCTCCTTCATATAATCCATGAACTCACCACTCATATATTCACCGCCTCGATCTGATCGAAGGCATTTAATATATTTACCAGTTTGTTTTTCTACTTCATTTCGGAACTCTTTGAACTTTTCAAAGGTTTCCGATTTATGTCGCATCAAATACACATAACCGTACCGTGATAAATCATCGGTAAAGGTAACGAAGTACGAATAACCACTGTGAGCAGTTTGACTTAGTGGACCACATACATCAGAATGTACGAGTTCCAGTAAGTTAGTGGCGCGGTGTCCAACACCAGAAAATGGGGCTTTGGTCATCTTACCCTGAATACAGGATTCACAAGTTGGATAGGATTCAATGGTAAGATCTGATATCAAACCATTCCTAACCAATTGGGTAAGGCGTTTAACGCCAATGTGACCAAGTCTCATATGCCAAAGTTCAGTATTATTAATTACAGGTAAACTACGTTTATTAACTCCAGTATTTAATATATCTTTTGAAGTTTGCAATGTATAATGACCATGCTGGTTTGGACAACAAAGGATCTGAATATTATTTTTATCATATAAATACAAAGAACTATTCTTAATATTAATACAAAAGCCTTCTGTATCTAATACAAAAAGTGATATAATATTGCGACACATCCCGGTACAAAATGACAGTCAATATAACAAAAGTGTCCCATTCGGCAATGAGATCTCGCATACTCCCACTGCAACTGCATCCAAAGAGTCTCCACTCCCGAACCGCAACTGCATCTCTCCAGGCTTCAGTTTCCTACTTTCCTTCAGCACCTGCAACGAATTGCAAATGTGAATGGGACAAGCAGAATCTAAAATCCAGCTGGATGTAACGGCTTCACAAGCCAAAGATAAATCAATAACTGGAAAAATAAAAGTACCTGATGTAGAAGCTCTGTCTCTCCTCACTTGGGCAATGTAATCAGGACAGTTCCTTTTCCAGTGCCCAACTTTGCCGCAGTGGTGGCATTTGTCTTCAGAAGCCCTTTGGGCTTTGCAATCTTCGCCTGTTGTTGAGGACCAAAAGCCTTCTTCTTCTTCTTGCCTTTCTTGTTCTTTCCCTTGGACCATCCTTGGGAAGAAGCCGAAAGAGAAGTAGTTCTAGGAGGGCGAGTCGGTACTCCCTTCTTAAGGTCCTCTTCTGCCGTGAGCAACATCCTATGTAGCTCCTGGTAGGTACAGACAGTCCCGTGCATGTTGAAGTACATCACGAACTGGCGAAATGAAGCTGGTGGCAGTGAACCAAGAATGACACTCCTACCGAGAATGTCATTCAAGATGAGATTATGTTGCCTCAATTGATCGATCAAATCGATCATCTGAAGAACATGTGGGCTAACACTCTGCCCCTCATCCAGACGCGCATGGAACAGTTCCATGGCGACTTTGTGAACAATCACTTGTTCTTGGTTCTCAAACGATTGTCTCAATCGCGTCATCATACTATAGGAATCTAACATACCATAGTACTGTTGCTTGAGTTTCGGAGACAGTGAACTAAGGATGTATGATTTAACCCTTAAATCATCATCCTTCCAAGTTTCAAAAACTTGGCGTTCCTCCTCCGAAGCATCCTCACCCACTGCAAGGGGCAACGGACCCTCAAGAACATAACCCAGCTTTTCGGAATCGAGGACAATCCTCAAATCCAATTCCCAGTCTGCAAAGTTCTCAGCGCCTTTCAGTTTGTTCGCATCAAGCATACGCGCAAACTGATTTGTGGATTGTGCCGCCATCGCCAATCTATCATATAGATCACGAAAAACGGTTAGCAGAAATAAAGCAGTTTCATATAATATCAAAAGCATAAACTAGATCATGGATTTTTAATCTAATATGCCCCTCCCACTAAATCATGCAATACTGTAATCCCAAAACAGAATACAAATATTTAATAATTAAATTAAATACTAATAGTGAAAAGTGGATCCCGTGAATATATTTCGGCTCACAGCAGAGGCACGGTCTCGCCTACGTATATTCATCAGGTAGACAACTCATTTGTCAATCATTCAAATGACTCCTAAGTATCCGGTCCTGGCCGTTTCTCGTTGTCGCTGCGAAGGCAGGCCCACAAGGAGACGTACCAAGGTTAAACTCGTCAATGATAAACTCAAGTTACTTACGTAATCCTGACAGCTAGGGCACGTTCAGAATTCCGCTTTTACTTGAATTTACCTAGTATCTGATATACATCCGGTATAAATAAATCTTTATCGGCTACATCCTCACAGCAGAGGCACGGTCTCGGATGTAGTCACAAAGAAGTATTCATAAACCGTATTGACAAGACGGACCATATAACATGCATCAAATACATAATTACATTCAAACCTTATTAATTAGGGATTTTCCGCTAAGTGTCATACACCCTAAATCTAACCAATTTAGATCCTAATAAGCATGCATAAAGTCAAGAAAACATGATTAAACATTGATTCAATGAAGGCTAATCATTTTAGGTGGCCTAGAATCAGACTCGCTCTGATACCATTTTGTAGGGGTTTTTAGGGGGGTGAATCCGGTAACGCAGCGGAAGCGGGAAAATCCGATTTTCAGATTTCAAAAATTTTTCTCGGATTAATTAAATAAACATATTTATTTAATATTCCAATAATCAAATTATGAAATAAAATTCAATAAATCATATTTAAGTGAATTTACCAAATTACCCTTACTTTGGTATTTTTGTCCATTTTAGTCCGAAATTGATCTAATCAATTTTGAATGATTCTAAATCATTTCTAAGATGAACTTAGCATGTTCAAAACATCAAAACACCAAAGCAACAAAACCCCAAATTTCACTCAAAGCCGAGAGCCTCACAAAGGGGCATTTTGTGCCTTTTGTCATTTCATGCTTCAAAAACATCAAATGTAATCCAATCAACATGAAACTTTATATGCATCATATACACACACAAATACACAACATATATGAAAGCCCCAAATTTGGAATTAGTCATGAACCCTAATTTTTCAATTTCCTCAAATTGGACAAATTAGACCAAATACATTAAATCAATTACTTCAATCATCATTCTTCCATCCAATCCAAGTCTCAACACAATGAAACAACTCAAGATCAAATCTAGGTCATTAAGAGTGGGTCAATAACTCTAGATTAGCAACATGGTTTCCAAAACCTTAAAAGAAAGCTTACAACTACAATAGTCACAACCTTCCTTCACATACATGCTCAACACTTCAAAAAAACTTCCATCATCAAAAAACAAGAAATAAAGAAAAGAATAACTAAGAAATCACAAGATGTTGCCTAGATCCTAAGGAACAATTTCCTTTCTAATAGTAAGTTTGAAAAACTTACAAAATCCAAGCTTTTCTTTGGTTTTCCTTTTCTCCTTCACTGCTTTCCTTGGTTTCTTTCAATGGAGTTTTATGAAAAGTGTATTAGGTTAACAAATGAAATGAAATGAAAACAATATATACTTGTATAATTTGCCTTGGCCGAAAATCACAAAGCATATACCAATTATTTTCATTTCAATTCATTTCAAAAACATTTATCAACTTGCATAAAATCTTAAAACAACTTTATTATATTTATTTAAGTCAACAAAGGCAACTAACATCATTTACTTAAATATCCTAATGTAAGATATTTATTTTAATTAATTAATCATTTAACAATTAAATAATTAATTAATTAATCAAATACAAATATATTAAATATATGTATAATATTTACATTAAATATTAAAAAACATATATTCATTTAGGATATAAGTCAAATAACTCATTTGACTATTAATTAATGTGTATTTAAATTAATCAAGTATTAAATGTAAATACACAATAATTAGGCAAATGACTATCTAGTCCTTTAGCACGTATCTTGCGTTTAACCTTTAAACGACTTTATAAATAATCAATATTATTTATTAATGTTGCTCTAGTGCTCTACGAGTATGTTTCATTATTGAGACTCTCTAGATTCAGGTATATCCGTCACGAAATCAAATTTCGTGTCCATAATCTATCCACCCGTAGATTATGACGATCACGGATAATCTCGCTGAACCATACAGGTCGAGGTCATGGAAAATGTATAATTCCTCCGTCACAGGTATCCGGATAAATCCCAGAGATATAGATGTAAACGTCAAATCTCTATCGGGATTATCCAGTCGACTATTCTATTAGCAATCTCTAAAAGATGTTTAGAACTAGCTTCTAAACTTTACCACGGGCCCATGGTTTTATCTGATTGCTAATCATATGGACTACCTATGCTCTGATACACAGAACTGACGGATCCTATCTTGATACACATAGGACACCCTGAGGATCTGTCTACACCCAACGAACAGGCGGAGGTCTGATCTAAATAGATCGGTGACGTGACTGCCGTCTAAGTGTAGAAGATGTCTCATGTGCCCACAATGGCATCTCAAGTCTAAGAATCACAAGTGCTACTCAACCCAAGAAGATTCTTATTGACGCTGGTGTACCATCCATTAAGAATCTTCGGTGAGTCGTTCAGTGTTTATCCGCTATAAACACCTACACGTCTATACTAGTCTCCAAGACATGGTTCATTGAGAAACCATTGGAATCATATATTCCAGTATACGACATGTACCGGTCTCAACGGGTTTACTATACTGACCAAGTAGTGTAAACCTTGACCAGGAACTGTCTGAGAATGACAACGTCATGATACTACTCAATGTCCGTTGCGACGTTTTTGCAACTGTATCATGAGTAATCATTCTAGGGTCATTACGTCTTTACCATATAGAAAGATAGATTATATTATAGAAACTGCATATATTATTCATAATAATAATGTTTTACAGAAGTATTTAGCAGAAATACAACCGGGAATTGGCGCTCTGAGCACCAACCCAACAGTATTGAACATTGATGGTCATTAATTTCAGATTAATAATGGAGATTAGATTGATGATAAACAGGTTTTATGTGAATACATGGATGTGATGTATGAATAATGTTATCGGGAGGGGATATTAGTGGGTGAGGGCAAATTTGGAAATTATTGTAATAAATTTAGATAATTTTATTAAATTGGACCTGCGTGTCCAGCCTATTACTCTTGATCTTTGTATTCTTCTCACTGTATTCCCCTCAATGTAATGAGGTTTCTTAGAATTTGTTGTTATGTAATTGGGTAGAAATAGGATTGTTTGCGGGAGGAGAGAGGAAAATGAGAGATTGTTCTAGGAACAAGTTGTTTATATATCCATCTCATATCATTATTATTTATTTATAGCGCCTTATTATGCTTTAGAATGCATGTTTAAGGTTGTATGATGAGACCTAATCAAAGATAATTAATTGGTTGCCAATACGCGAAAAACCCTCAATAAATATTAAGCTTTTTCCTTCCATTGAATGATTCATTCTCAAGATCCAAGATTGGCACTGGTTTGTTGGCCAAAGTCAAGACCTTTGTCCATCGCGGATGTTTTTGAATCATGAAGGCTTTGTTCCATATCGCATGTTTGTCCAAGTTGTGATTTCTTGGCCAAAGTCAAGATCACTTCTTGTCCATCGACATCGATTACAAAGCTTTCCAAGGTCAATGGGTCCCGCTTAATGAAATCATTAAGTTTGTTGTGCCAAAGCCAAGGCTTATTGATTCAGAGGAAAAAGGTTAGGCAATATATTGGATATATTGGCATATATTAGATATGTGTTCGGACTTGGATGTCCACCTACTGGATCTAGGAATTGGATGAGATCCAATTGATCTTAGAGATCTACCTAGTTAATATCATACAATTTGTTGGCCAAAGTCAAGATTGTGTGTTATTTAACGGGATCCTAGCCCACTAGGAAACAGGTTTTCCGAGTACTCAACAGAGGGTTAGAGGCTCGCCGAAAAATAGTGGGAGGCAAGTATTAAATTTGCAATTTCGTTTAGATATTGCCAATACGCGCTCATTTCAATTTTCGTCATAATCTTATAAATATATATTATATTAGTGAACTAATATTTAATCGTTGTTTTAATAAACAGTGGACTGTATTCAACTACTTCAAGTTATAGTTGATTATATAATGATTATAGTAATCAATATATTGAATTTAATAATCAAATTATAGTTGATTATATAGTTAGACTATAGTAAATTATATTCAATAATACCCGAAATCGTTGATTGGATAGTTGGACTATAGCAATCAAGATAACTGAAAGATTAGTGTTAAAACATAATCTGGGAGAAAATGTCATAAACAACTTTAATTTTCAGATTGGGAATAGAAACCTCAGGATAGTCCTGGAAACTGCGAAGTTACTCTATTTGATAGAAAAACTTTGGGCCTAAGCCCGGAGTTGAGCAAATAGTAGAACATGATCTTTGGAAGATTCATGTGATGATAACTTAGTGCTCAATCCATTTCTTAATGCAATGACACTTAATTTCGTTGTCAAATTAAGGATTAGATCCTTATAACATGATATTTGAAATTAAAGATCTTCTAGATATATCTTAGATATTAGAAGTACAATTGCAAAAGAAGCTATTTAGCTCGTGTATGTCAGAGAGTACATCTGTCGAGCACTAGGTGTCGCAGATGATTGCTGACATCGATCAGCTAGGTAACTGGGCATTACCTACGTGGCTGAGACTGCCAAAGATTTGATCTTATAGTCTCTACCCGAAGCTTGGGGCAGGTTTATATGAACAAGAGTAAACTCTTGGAGAGGTTGATGGCTATGCTCAAGAAGGCAGAGCCAGAGCTTCTAAAGGGGGCAAAGGCAAAATCATCACAGTCTTCTAGGAAGACAAAGACATATCCCAAAATGTCTGCCTAAACTGTGGCAAACGGGGTCACTGGAAGCGTGACTGCCGTATGGACAAGGCAGACATGAAGGAAGAGAAGAGGGGCAAGGCTCCGGCTTCAAGCATGTTGTCATAAACATGTTTCACTACTTGTTTAAAATTGGATTTTGATACTAGATGTGGTACATAAGATATGTACTTGATGTGCAGAATCTGCTGATTAGCAGGATACTGACTTCAGTTGAGATTGATATGCGAATCGGAAAATGGGACGAAGAGTCGCTTTTTATATTAACCGTAGAACCTAAGTTTAGGAACTACCCTTCAGGGTTGTACTTAAATTTGGAAACTGTTAAATGTAACTAGTTTGACTAGAAATTTATCTCTATATCAGAGTATAATCCATGCGGATAACCTTTATATTCTAGAACACTAAAGTGTTTTTATTTTATAAAGATGATATTGAGATAAGCACATTAGATGTGAATAACAGTATTTATATTTGAATATAAATAATCTCAAACGTATAACATGACAAACAAATAGCTCAAACTGAATTAATCAGATGAGACTTATTTGTGGCATTGTTGTCTGGGACACATTAACAAGACTCGTATATCCACACTTTGAAGAGTGGATACTATGACATATTTGATTCATTCAAATGATGTCTACGAATATAGTTTATTAGGCAAAGTGCCCTAAAACACTTTTACTTGGTAAAAGTGAAAATGCCACCGATCTGTTAGCCCTAGTTCATAGTGAAGCAAGTGGGCCCATGTCTAGCTAGGCTAGATGTGGATATGAATATTTCGTGACCTTTACGGATGTGGCATCGCGTTATGGTTATGTGTTCTTTTGAAACACGAATCGAAACTTTTGATAAAATTCAAAGAGTTTCGACACGAAGTAGACAACAGTCGGCAAAGTATTAAACCGTCACGGTTAGACCGTAGTGGAAAATACTTAAGCGATAAG